>JAHHUM010000409.1:0-258349 GCA_036173005.1 Crenichthys baileyi | reverse complement strand
CCCCACTGTTTTCACATGCTTCATTCAGAGGGAGTGAATGCTGCAAGTCCCCTGACGGGAGGAAAATCTGCGGTTTTTCCTTAGAAAAAAAAATTTTTTTTAACCCAAAATTTTAATAAAAAAACCTAATTTCGGGGCGGCCCACTTTTTTAAATTTGGTTTAGGGTTTTTTAATTTTTGGGGAAAATTTGTATTTTTATCGGGGATTTTTTTGTGAAGTGCTTAAAAGGGAGGGGACTTTTGGTGTTTGGGGGGAAATTGGGGGGCCCTTTTTATAAAAAAAAAAAAAAAACCTGAATTATGCCCCCATAATCCCCCTTTTTTTGAATATCGGGAGGCAAAAGTAAATTTCGCCAAAAGGGACCTTTAAAACCAAAATTGGGGACGGGGGCTGGGGGGTTTACCAGAGCGGGACCTTTTAAATTGGTAAAGGGCCCCGGGCAGTCCCTTCTTTGTTTGGGAGTTTTCTTGTTCATGTTTGCTTTGGTTCTTTTCTTTTATTTTTAAACCCTTTTGGGGGAAAGGGAAATAAGTTTTTAAAAATTTTTCTTTTCTGGTTTTTAAAATTTTTTCTCAACTAAAAAATAAAAGGGGGACAGTTTTTTTTGGAGGATGACAAAAAAAATTTAACCAAAGAAGAATTAGGGGAATCAGCGGGTTTAAAAAAAAAAAAAAACCTGAGGGTTAAAAGCTAAAAAACCCCAAACAAAAAAAATTAAAATTAAAAAAAAGATTTTTCTCATATTCTGATCAACCTGAATAAAAAAACCACCTCTCCCCCAAAAAAAACCCCACAAAAAAAAGGGTTAGGATAATCTGCAGAAAAAAGCTTTACATCACATTCATTTTACAAAAAACCCAAAACAAATAAAATTTTTTACTATTTAAAATAGAGTCCAAAAGAAAAGACCCAAAAGTGCAGAGCTGAAAAAAAAATCTTTGTAAATTTTCCCTTCTGTTTCTCATAGTAGAAGCTTGGGCTCCAACTCCCCCAAATTTCCCATGGCAACCCATCCTGGGGTCCTGTAGGTTTTTAAAAAAAAAAAAAAAAAAAAAAAAAAAAAAAAAAAAAAAAAAAAAAAAAAAAAAAAATTTTTCTTTGGGGGACGATGGAGACCCTTATCAAAGGGGATTCCCGGAGATGAGGGCCCAAAAGCGGAGAGTTTTTTGCTTCCCCCCGGGCAGTGCTGAGTCCGCCCACCACAACACACACACACACACAAAACACACACACACACCCCAAACAAAAAACCACACAGCAGGAAAAGGGGTGAGAGTTCCCCCTTAATGTTTGGGCTGCATCTGGAAAAAAGGAAACTGCAACCCAAGAACTCACAGAGCTCCAGTAAACCTGACCTCATTCAGTTAAAAGAAAAAAAAATCTTTAAAAGAAAACTTTTGCCCATGGCCAATGACCTGAAACAACCAATGCCTGAAGGTTTTATTCTTTCCAGTCTCTGTGAACAGAGGAGGATCTGAGAGCCACAAAAAAACGCTGAAGAACATTAAAAACTGCTTCATTATAGATCCTGAAAACCCTAAGAAGACATCGAGATGTTTCAGACTCGCCACACCAGGGAGATGCTTCCAGAAGGGGGAGCTAAAAAAAAAACCCTCACTGTCCCCCAAGACTCTGATGAAGAACCAGTTTACTGCCCCCTCTGACCGAAAAATTAACGAGGGAAAACAGACCACCGTGGTTCTTTACAGCAGATCCCTCGGGGGAATGGGGTGGGACCTAAGTGAGACTTTTACCTGGAGAAAAACGAGACCTTTTAGGAAGCAGCTGAACTAAACATCTGGGAAAACCCCCTGAGACCCAAGGTGATGAACCCCGTTGGGGCCCATTTTTCAGAAGCGTTCCCCCGTAAAAATATCTCAGGGTGAACAACCCCATTTGATACGGATCAGTCAATGATGCTCTGATTTATTCGCTGTTGATAAAAACTCTCTTTTTCAGCCTGAAAAGGATCGGTACCCCGTCCATGATGTGTTTCTGCAGCTACTGACCTGATGGACGAGTGGGCGTGGCTTGCTGACTTGTTCAGGTACTCAGACGCCACCTGAGCATTTTGTCTCATCGTCATGACGACCTGAGATTCTGCAGCATTCAGACGGTTGTTTTCTGATCGCAGAGAGTCCACCTCCACCTCAACACACACACACACACACACACACACACACAGAATAAGCTCCCAGTTTTAATCCGTGAGGCGGACACCCTGTCTACTTTTAAGGCTAGGCTTAAAACTTTCCTTTTTGATAAAGCTTATAGTTAGAGTGGCTTAGATTATCCTGAGCTATCTTCCTTATTTTAGCTCCGTCTTCTTCTCCCCTTGTTGGATGGAGTAAGGGGGAGTCAGGTTTAGCCTAAACCGGCTCAGTTATGGTTGAGGCGCAAAACCACCTCCATTTCTGCTACCTGTATGACCCCCCTCTCTTTTCCAATGGGTTTTTGGCCCCCAATCTGACAGGGGAGAGAGGTATCCCAATCCTTGTGGTTTTTAGTATTAAAAATGACCATCAGTGGGCTCTAGATGGACAAAATGTCTATTTTAAGGCTAGGCTTAAAAACTTTCCCTTTTTGATAAAGCTTATAGTTAGAGTGGCTTAGATTATCCTGAGCTATCTTCCTTTTTTTCCTCCGTCTTTTTTTCCCCTTTTTGGATGGGGGTAAGGGGGGGTCAGGTTTAGCCTAAACCGGCTCAGTTTGGTTGAGGCGCAAACAACCCCCCCATTTCTGCTACCTTTTATGACCCCCCTCTTTTTCCCAATGGTTATGGTCAATCTGACAGAGAGAGGTATCCCAATCCTTGGGGTTTTTAGTATAAAAAAGGACCATCAGGGGCCCCTAGATGGGGCAAAAACTGTCTACTTTTAAGGCTAGGCTTAAAAAAATTTTCCTTTTTGGATAAAGCTTATAGTTAGAGTGACTTAGGTTATCCTGAGCTATCTGTAAATTATGTCGCTATAGGCTTTTGGTGCTGGAAAGGGCATAATGACCACTTTCCCCTCTTCGCTACTTTCTCACACTACTCTCCAATTTTGCATTATTTGCTGTTATTTTTTAGCTTTTTAAATTTTTTTTCTTCTCTTTTTCTTTTTAGAAGCTACACGTGGCCTGACTCTGTTTCTACCTGTAAAAACCTTTTTGGAGAGGGGAAATCCTCCAAGCTTCTGCTGGCAACAACTTTAATGTCCCCCACCCTCTACCGATGATCCACATGGCCCTATTCTTCAGTGTTTTAACCCCTTTTTTTTTTTTTCCTAGACATAGCTACTGACTGAGCTTTTACTGTAAAAAAACTCTATGTGCTCTCTTCAGACTCTAACCTTGAAAAATGGCTCAGAGTTTATCTGTTCTTTTTTTTTAGGAAACGACTAAAGGGGCTACATCCATTAACATTTACTTTTCTTCCCATAGGAAAATTACTCCTGGATCAGTGCTTTTTTGTTCTCTTTTTGTCTCTGGGTCTGTTTTCTCTTAACCCCAGTCGGTCGTGGCCAGATGGCCCCCCACACTGAGGGGGCCTGGGTTTGGTTTGCTGGAGGTTTCTTCCTGTTAAAGGGAGGTTTTTTTCTCCCCTGTCGCTACATGCATGCTCAGTATGAGGGGGATTGCTGCAAAGTCAAAAGCCAGTGACTGTCCCCTGTCTCTACATGCTCATCCGGGAGGAGTGAATGCTGCAAGTCACTGACTGGATGCAATTGCTGGGGTTTTCCCTTAGAAAAAAAACCTTTTTTATCCAATTTGAATAAAAACCGGAAATCTGACTGCACTGTTCAATGATTCGGATTAATTGGAATGTATGGGAAACCTGACTTTTGTGAAGTGCCTTGAGACGACATGTGTTTTGAAAAATGGGGGCTATATAAAAAAAAACTGAACTGAATTGAATTATAGAACACCACAAAACCCCTTTTCAGGGCTGATCAGAAGGTTCTGTCTAAGTTCTGTGGTTTAACCCAAACAGAAACTTTGGACAGAGAAAAAGGCTCAGACAGACAGTGCAGCTGAAACTCACTTTAATTGCTCTTGGCCCCCCCGAGTGGCTGCTATAATTATGCCTCTAGGGTGGCTCTTGGTTCCCCCCTTGTGGCTGTGGGCCAAATTCTTCTGATGAACAGAGCGCTGCTGCTGAAAAGCTCCTTTGCCCCAGTAAATACACACTGCATCTAAACGTCCAGAGCGCAGGCTGAAGGCCGTTAGCCAGTGTTATGGAAATTTTAGTGCCTTGCTTGATTTGCTCCTTGATACTCTACAGGAACTGACAAAAGTATTAGAACCCCTCAGTGTTATTCTATTCTTCTGTGTTTAGTCTTAGAGTAATGGTTTCTCAGCCTTCTACTTGCACCTGTGTGAGATAATATGTATGCCACACTGTTAAGATTATGTTTGGGTCTCATGAGAGTTACCTTGAAAACTGTTGTAGCTCATAAGGAGAACCTTTGCTTTGTCTGGTCAGAACGATTTGGCAGCACTACTGAGCGCATCTCCAATGCTGTAAAAATCCTTCTCTCTTGCAAGATTAAAATAAAGCTGATTCTGAGTGACAATCATCAGTCTCTGGATGCGAATTTTTCTACAACAGCAGAAAATGTCCTTCAGGGGCAGAGAAGAGAAAGAGCAAGAAGAGGGAAAGATAAAGGTATGTTTGCATGTCTGGGTAATTTAATGTAGCCCTTAATCGAAAATTAGCTCCCTTGTTAAAAACTAGTGAAACATTCATGCTAACATGTTTGTGTAATACGGAGCTTTAACTTTGAGAGGATTCTTGGGGTTGGACCAGCATATTTACGGCTTCTAAACAACGTTTGATAGCAAACAAAACGCCACCATGTTGGACATTTGCTAGAATATGTTCTTGCATCCGGCTACATGGCTTCTAGTTATAGTGTGAGATATGAGTTGCATATGTGAAACGTCTCCAGGAGCGCTGTTAAAGTTCTTTGGAGGCACAGAATCAGCCCGGTGCCGGTCCACATCCTCTGGCCTAACCCCTAACCCTGCATCAGGTCAGGGAGAGACTTACCACACATTTAATCTCCAAAAACAAGAATTGCACCCAAAGGTAACACTAGACGATGTAAACAACACGGCCAATCAGTTTAAAGTGGCCGTGGGAATGATCTGGTTGTTGATTGGAAAAAGCCATATTATTGGCAGAAATAAATAAAGGGCCCCAAAATCACATTTCACTGTGGGCCCTATTTTCAATTTGGGTCAGCCCTGGACGTTCCTCGTCTTCATCCTCAACTCTAGCTGACAATGAGAGCTTCATAGAAGAAACGATCAGATTTAAAGGTGGTAAGAACCGACTGGTAGGAGATGGCTACAGAACTGTGACTCCTGGGTCTGATGTAGAACAGAACCAGAGTGAGGTTCTTGCCTTGTTGCTGCGCCACCATTTCATACATCTCTATGATCGACTTTTTCAGGGACCAAAGGGAGCCGTGGTACGTCTCATACCAAGCAAGCATCTTTTCATACCTGCCAGGTGAACATTTCCTACCTAAAGTAGCTTTCTATACCGTCCTCTGCTGTCAGGAAATGTGGTCATGTGACTTTAGGTGTCACACCTGCTGAAAACGCCTGACTTTTCTTACCAACAGCTCCATCAATTAACACAGTTCATCGCTACATCTAAGTTAAAACTCTACCATGCAAAGCTAAAGCCATATATCAAGAGCACCCAGAAATGGCGCCGGCTTTTCTGGACCCGAGCTCATCTGGGATGGACTGAAGCAAAGTGGAAAAGTGTGCTGTGGTCTGTAGAGTCCACATTTCAGATTCAGTTTCTGGAGATCATGGACATCGTGTCCTCCGGGCCAAAGAGGAAAAGGACCATCTGGATTGTTATCATAGCAAAGTACAAAAGCCAGCATCTGTGATGGTATGGGGGTGTGTTAGTGCCCATGGCATCATGGGTAGCTGGCACATTTGTGGAGGCACCATTAATGTTAAAAGGTACATCCAGGTTCAGGAGCAACATCTGCTGTCATCCAAGCAAGTTCTTCTTCAGGATGTCCCTGCTTATTTCAGCAAGACAATGCCAAGCCAAATTCTGCATGTGTTCCAACAGCGTAGCTTCATAGTAAAAGAGTTCTGCTACTAGATTGGCCCGACTGCAGTCCAGACCTTTCTCCCATTGAAAATGTAGAGTATTATGAAGAGCTAAAAATGAGAACGAAGACCCTGGACTGTTGAACAACTGAAGTTGTTCATCAAGCAAGAATAGGAAAGAGTTTCAGCTACAAAGCTTCAACAATTAGTCCTCAGTTCCCAAACGCTTACTGAGTGTTACTAAAAGAAAAGGTGTTGAAACACAGTGGTAAATATGACTCTGTCCAGCTTTGATGGAACTTGTTGCAGGCATTAAAATCAAGATGAGGGAATGTTCGCAAAAAACAATAAAGTTTATCAGATTGAACATTAAATATCTTGTGTTTGTAGTGGATTTAGTTGCATTTGGGTTGAACAGGATTTGCAGATCAATGGATTCTGGTTTTATTGTTTTACACAAAGTTTCCTTCAGTCATGAAAGCTTTTATACTTCAACAGCTGAGGCATCATTTAACTCAGTAATTAACATTACAGACTAATACATGCAGAAGGCTATATAATATGGAGCTAAATTGGGGCCATAAAGTTTGTTCAAACGAAAAAAAGTTGAACCTGAAAAATAAAAGTTTGTTCAAAGGAAAAACATTTGGACCTGAAAAATTATTTTGAACCTGCCCCAAGAAAATGTGAAAATTGGAAAAAAAGTTTTGCAACTGAAAAAAAAACAGATGTGAAACTGGAAAAAAAAATTTCAAAACTACGCCCTGTTTTGGCGTGGGGGGCGGGGCCTCAGATCACATGACTGACAGCTCAACACAGCGGCTGAACAACATGTTCCCAGCTGTTGCATTCAGGGACAGTGGGAACTGGGATTATCTGTAATACATCATCGATATTCTATATATATGTGATTGGTTTTGAAAGATAACATGCTTCACGGATAGAAGCAGCTTACGTGAATACATGACTCACATCTCAGAGGAGAAAATATGATCTTGACAGATTTGCACAGCATTTTAAGTTCGTGTTGGAGATTTCCCATGCTCTCAACATGAAGCAAAAGAACCGCTAGACTAAGCGACGGTATCTTCATCCCAGCCCCTTCACACTCGGCTGCGAACCGCCCCAGTGCATGCTGTAGGTCTTGGCTAGAGGGGGCCAGCAGGACCACGTCATCTGCAAAAAGAAGAGACGAAATCCACTGGTCCCCAAACCAGACCCCCTTGGCTGCGTCTAGAAATCCTGTCCATAAAAGTGATGAACAGGACCGGTGACAAAGGGCAGCCCTGCCGGAGTCCAACATGCACCGGGAACAGGTCCGACTTAGTGCCGGCAATGCGGACCAAACTCCTGCTCCGCTCGTACAGGGACCGGATGGCCCCTAATAAAGGGCCCCCGATTCCATACTCCTGGAGCTCCCCCCACAGGGCATCACGAGGGACACAGTCGAATGCTTTCTCCAGGTCCACAAAACACATGTGGACCGGTTGGGCAAACTCCCATGAACCCTCGAGTACCCTGTAGAGGGTATTGAGCTGGTCCAGTGTTCCACGGCCGGGACGAAAACCACACTGCTCCTCCTGAAGCCGAGGTTCGACTATCG
This sequence comes from Crenichthys baileyi, assembly GCA_036173005.1. Taxonomy (NCBI): domain Eukaryota; kingdom Metazoa; phylum Chordata; class Actinopteri; order Cyprinodontiformes; family Goodeidae; genus Crenichthys; species Crenichthys baileyi. Next base: position 250,682 of record JAHHUM010000409.1, on the reverse strand, counting down.
GCCGGACTCTCCTCTCCAATACCCTGGGAGTACCAGGGAGGCTGAGGAGTGTGATCCCCCTGTAGTTGGAACACACCCTCCGGTCACCCTTCTTATGAAGGGGGACCACCACCCCAGTCCGCCAGTCCAGAGGCACTGTCCCCGACCGCCACGCAATGTTGAAGAGGCGTGTCAACCATGACAGCCCTACAACATCCAGAGCTTTGAGGTACTCAGGGCAGATCTCATCTACCCCCGAAGCCTTGCCACCGCGGAGCTTTTTAACTACCTCGGTGACTTCAGCCTGGGTGATGAAAGAGTCCAACCCCGAGTCCCCAGCCTCTGTTTCCACCAGGGAATGCGTGATGGCAGGATTGAGGAGATCCTCGAAGTACTCCTTCCACCGCCCGATAACGTCCTCAGTCGAGGTCAGCAGCCTCCCACCCCCACTATAAACAGTGTTGGCGAAGCACTTCTTCCCCCTCCTGAGGCGCCGGAAGGTTTGCCAGAATCGCTTCGAGGCCAACCGGTAGTTCTTCTCCTTGGCCTCACAGAACTCCTCCTAGGCCCGAGGTTTTGCCTCTACCACAGCCCGGGCCGCAGCACGCTTGGCCTCACTGTACCTGTCAGCCGCCTCAGGAGTCCCACAAGCCAACCACAGCCGATAGGACTCCTTCTTCAGCTTGACAGCATCCCTTACTGCCGGTGTCCACCACTGGGTTCTGGGATTGCCGCCGCGACAGGCACCGCAGACCTTACAGCCACAGCTACGGGCAGCAGCATCAACAATAGATGCGGAGAACATGGTCCACTCGGACTCTATGTCTCCAACATCCCCCGGAAACTGGTCAAAGCTCTCCCGGAGGTGGGAGTTGAATACATCCCTGGCCGAGGGCTCCGCCAGACGTTCCCAGCAGACCCTCACTATGCGCTTGGGCCTGCCAAGTCTGTCCGGCTTTCTCCTCCTCCAGCGGATCCAACTCACCACCAGGTGGTGATCAGTGGACAGCTCAGCCCCTCTCTTCACCCGAGTGACCAAAACATGCGGCCGAAGGTCTGATGATACGACAACAAAGTCGATCATTGACCTCCTGCCTAGGGTGTCCTGATGCCAAGTGCACTGGTGGACACCCTTATGTTTGAACATGGTGTTCATTATGGACAATCCGTTACTAGCACAGAAGTCCAATAACAAAACACCACTCAGATTCAGATCGGGGAGGCCATTCCTCCCGATCACGCCTCTCCCAGTGTCACTGTCGTTTCCCACATGGGCACTGAAGTCCCCCAGCAGAATAATGGAGTCCCCGGGAGGGGCGTTATCCAGCACCCCCGACAGGGACACCAAGAAGGCCGGGTACTCCGCACTACCGCTCGGCCCGTAGGCCGAAACGACAGTCAGATACATGTCCCCAACACGAAGGCGCAGGAATGCGACTCGCCCATCCACTGGGGTAAACCCCAACACGAGACGGCTGAGCTGGGGGGCAACCAGCAAACCCACCCCAGCCCGCCACCTCTCCCCGTGGGCCACTCCAGAGTAGAAGAGAGTCCAGCCCCTCTCAAGAAGATGGGTTCCAGAGCCTACGCTGTGCGTGGAGGTGAGGCCGACTATTTCTAGGCGATATCTCTCAACCTCCCGCACAAGCTCAGGCTCCTTCCCCCCCAGCGAGGTGACATTCCACGTCCCTAGAGGCAGCCTAAGCATCTGGGGATCGGACCGCCAAGGTCTCCACCTTCGTCCGCCACCCAATCCTCTTTGCATCGGTCCCTCACTGTTCCCCCTGCAGGTGGTGGGCCCACTGGGGGATGGCCTCGCGTCTCTTGTTCGGGCTTGGCCCGGCCGCGTCCCGCGAGGAGCAACCTGGCCACCAGGCACTCTCTGGCGAGTCCCAACCCCAGCCCTGGCTCAAGGGTGGGACCCCGGCTACGCCGTACCGTGCGACGTCACGTGCCTCGATATATTAGTCGTCATGAAGGATTCTTGAATCGCTCTTTGTCTGACCCGTCACCTAGAGCCTGTTTGCCATGGGAGACCCTGCCAGGGGCATTTAAGCCCCAGACAACATAGCCTCTAGGATCATTTGAGCACTCAAACCCCTCCACCACGTTAAGGTGGCGGTTCAAGGAGGGGTCGCTCATTTCGCTTTCAGTCAAAAAGGGATTCAGCCTCAGACAGATCATCCAATCATCATGCAGAAGCTGAGCGTCCGGGCCAGCCCACTGCCCCATAGACCCTAAGAGACGCGGAGCGTCCGATGGCGAGTCCAGTCCATGTGAAAACAAGTCCAGGCTTAATTATGCAAGTATATTTGGAAAATACCAGCTCGTTTTGCATCTGGTTTCATACCGTCGCTTAGTCTAGCGGTTCTTTTGCTTCATGTTGAGAGCATGGGAAATCTCCAACACGAACTTAAAATGCTGTGCAAATCTGTCAAGATCATATTTTCTCCTCTGAGATGCGAGTCATGTATTCACGTAAGCTGCTTCTATCCGTGAAGCATGTTATCTTTCAAAACCAATCACATATATATAGAATATCGATGATGTATTACAGATAATCCCAGTTCCCACGGTCCCTTAATGCAACAGCTGGGAATATGTTGTTCAGCCGCTGTGTTGAGCTGTCAGTCGTGATTCTGCACCCCCGTGATCTGAGGCCCCGCCCCCCACGCCAAAACAGGGTCAAAAGTTTGAAGCCGAAAAAAAATCTGCAAGTTCGGAAAAAAAAACTTGAATCTGAAAAGTAGTTTTGAACTTTTTTTTTCAGTTGCAAAACTTTTTTTTCCAGTTTTCACATTTTCTTGGGGCAGGTTCAAAATAATTTTTCAGGTCCAAATGTTTTTCCTTTGAACAAAGTTTTATTTTTCAGGTTCAAATTTTTTTCGTTTGAACAAACTATTTTTTTTCAGGTTCAAATTTTTTTCGTTTGAACAAACTTTTTTTTTCAGGTTCAAATTTTTTTCGATTGAACAAACTTTTTTTTTCAGGTTCAAATTTTTTTCGTTTGAACAAACTTTTTTTTCAGGTTCAAATTTTTTTCGTTTGAACAAACTTTTTTTTTCAGGTTCAAATTTTTTTTGTTTGAACAAACTTTATGGCCCCAATTTAGCTCCATAAAATAACGCTATGATATTGAGCAGCGTGCAAAAATGATGAGTAGATAGGACAATGTAACTTAGCTGTTGAGTTTAATAGTATAATAATAACCAGTTGTTAACATGAAGTAGCCTTCTGATTAGAAATGCACAGCAGCTGAGCTACAGTCTGGTGTTATAGGAAATTATTAGGTAGAATGTTTTCTCAGCTTTATGGAGACTCACTCGATAAGCTTTCAGTTATTCTCAGGTCTCTGCTGAAAAATGGATTTTAATCCCTAAGAAATATTTTTATCTGGAGAATTATAATGAACCATTGAGATCTGACCCGGACCCACAAACACACCTGGATCCTGTTTGTTGCCGTTTTACCTGCAGCTGCTGAAGCTCCGCCTTCAGTCTGGAAACTGTGTTTTCAGCCTTCACTGCTCGTCTCTAACACACACACACAGTCCAGACGTTAACCAGGCTGATCCACTGCATTAACATTAACATCAGAGTTTAATGCATCACCGTCATCAGCTGCAGGTTCTGCTCCACAGAGTGGACCATGCTCTCCAGGTCCCGCGCCTCCTTCTCCTCCTGACGCCTCCTCTGCAGCAGCTCCTCAGACAGCTCTGACACCCTGCAGAGGAAGGAGGAAGCACAGAGGCATGCTGGGTAAACGCGCTGTGACAAGAGGCAGTGCTGTGCTGCAATTGGTTGATGCTGACCTGCACTGATGGAGATCGGCTCTCATCTGCAGCTCCCTGAGGGTTCTCCTTAGCGAGGTGTTCTCCTCCTTCAGCTGAGACAAAGAGCACACCTCCTTCAGTGATCATGTATGACTGGAGGCGAGAACATGTGGAAACTGCAGCTTCAGGGTTTTAAATAATTTCTGCTTTTAGAACTTCTTGTAGCACCTTTTCTACATCCTAGCGCCCTCTAGTGGTGGGATGACAGATTGTTTGTATTGAAAACTGGAGGACGGAGATAGAGACCTGCATGGGACTGAGTTTTCAATCCCGGTCCCGTCCGATCCCGAGGCTTTTCTGACCGCTCCCGCCCGATCCCGAGAACCCCCAACCCCCTACTTTTTCTTCAGCGCTCCGCGGCCGAGCGAGACTAGATTGACAGGCGCTGAAAGGCCGCAGTATGTCACGTGACGCGCGTGAGAGGAAAAGTAGCTGAATAAGTAGATCAGGTCATGGTGTTTATTGGGCTGTTTATAAAACGTTTTATTACAATGGTGATAGTTAATCATTACAGTGTTAATTATTACTTATTTTTGAATTTTGAAGCGGGTCCAAATGTCCGACTTCCCTGCTTTATTCAGTAGGTCGTATTGCCCTTCTCTAATTTTCTTTTCCACAGAAGCCACTGTCTCCTTACCACTCTCCATGCTTTGTTGTTATGTTGCCTCACTCTCACTCAGGAGTCGGGACCGATGTGTTTTGGTCTGACCGCCAAATCCCACCCGAGACTACGTAAATCCCGCCCGATTCCGCGACGTTTGTGTCGGGTCCCACGGGACTTCCCGCCCCATGCAGGTCTCTAGACGGAGGTCAGGGTCCAGAAACCAGACCATGAAACAGGAACAAGGGTCTGTTTTATACTGGTTGTTTAAGGCTGTTACTGTAACCCGCCTGAGCTGACCGCAGGGGGCGCCCTCAGAGGAGTGTGCTGGGTTACCTGCTGGACCTGGCTGCTCCTCCCGCTCCTCCCCCTGCAGGAGCCAGCTGCTTCACTCATGGAGATCTCATCATCTCCTTCATAGTTCTCTCCTCCTGCAGCTCCTTCAGGTTTAGAGGAGAACCTGGGGGAACAGATGGGTTTGTTACAATGTAAAGTTGTCACCACTGAACCCAACTGACACCTGGAGTCAGAGAAGACCAAAACGAACCTTCATCAACAGATATGGTCTGTGTTAGCTGCTGAATTACTCAAATTACAAAAGAAGGAGGAGAAGGAGGAGGAGGAAGAGGAAGAGGAAGAGGAGGAGGATCTCCTTCTGCCTGTTCAGCCTTTTCTCCAATCAGCAGCTGGTTGGAACATGAACTCAGGGACAAATATCAGAGGATCCATTCATAACAAACTCCAACGTCTTGCTTCTAAAATTAATGAAGGCTGCATTTTCCATCATCCCTCCAACATCCATCCACCCCTCCATCATCCCTCCAACATCCATCCATCCATCATCCCTCCATCATCCATCCACCCCTCCATCATCCCTCCATCATCCATCCATCCATCCCTCCATCATCCATCCATTCACCCCTCCATCACCATCTATCCATCCATCCACCCCTCCATCATCCATCTATCATCCATCCATCCATCCATCCATCCATCCATCCATCATCCATCCATCCATCCATCATCCACCCATCCATCATCCATCTATCATCCATCCATCCATCATCCATCCATCACCCCTCAATCATCCATCGTAATATCCACCATCCTCCATCTATCATCATCCAACCGCCATAATACACATTCATCCATCCATCATCCACCCCTCCATCATCCATCTATCCATCATCCACCCCTCCATCATCCATCATCCATCCATCCACCCCTCCATCATCCATCCATCCATCCATCCATCCATACCTACATCCATCCCTCCATCATCCATCCACCCCTCCATCATCCCTCCATCATCCATCCACCCCTCCATCATCCCTCCATCCATCCACCCCTCCATCCATCTATCCATCATCCATCTATCATCCATCCATACCTCCATTATCCATTCATCATCCATCCACCCCTCCATCATCCATCCATCCATCCATCATCCATCCATCCATCCATCCATACCTACATCCATCCCTCCATCATCCATCCACCCCTCCATCATCCACCACCCCTCCATCATCCATCCATCCCTCCATCATCCACCCCTCCATCATCCATCCCTCCATCATCCACCCCTCCATCATCCATCTATCCATCCATCACCCCTCCATCATCCCTCCATCATCCATCCACCCCTCCATCATCCATCCATCCCTCCATCATCCACCCCTCCATCATCCATCCATCCATGATCCATCCATCCATCCATCCATACCTACATCCATCCCTCCATCATCCATCCACCCCTCCATCACCCCTCCATCATCCATCCATCCCTCCATCATCCACCCCTCCATCATCATCTATCACATTCTATCCACCCCTCCATCATCCATCTATCCATCCCATCCACCTCTACATCACCATCCAGCCATCCAACCATACCTCCATGCATCATACGATCCACTCCACCCATTCATCCCAACCCCTCGAGAGTAATCCATCCATCCATCCTCATCCATCCATTCCACATCCATTCATCCATCCATCCATCATTCCATCCATACATCCATCCATACACTACATCCATCCCTCCATCATCCATCCACCCCTCCATCAGCCCATCCATCATCCATCCATCCCTCCATCATCCACCTACTATCCATTCCATCCCTACCATCCTCCATCCACCATCATCCACCCCTCCATCATCCATTTTCTCCTATCCATCCATCCATCATCCCCCCATCATCCATCCACCCCTCCATTCATCCATCCATCCCTCCATCAATCACCCCTCCATCATCCATCATCCACCCATCCACCCTCCATCATCCATCTATCCATCCATCCACCCTTCCATCATCCATCCATTCATCATCCCACCATCCATCCATCCATACCTAACATCATCACCTCAATCATCCATCCACCCTCCATCACCCTCCATCATCCATCCATCCCTCCATCATCCACCCCTCCATCATCCATCTATCCATCCATCCACCCCTCCATCATCCATCTATCCATCCATCCACCCCTCCATCATCCATCCATCCATCCATCCATACCTCCATGCATCCATCCATCATCCACCCATCATCCATCCATCCATCATCCATTCACCCCTCCATCATCCATCCATCCATCCATCCATCCATCCACCCCTCCATCATCCATCATCGATCTATCCATCCATCAACCCCTCCATCATCTACCCCTCCATCATCCATCCATCCATCAACCATCCATCCATCCATCCACCCATCATCCATCCATCATCCATCCATCCATCCACCCATCCATCCCTCCATCATCCATCTATCATCCATCCATCCCTCCATCATCCATCTATCCATCTATCCACCCCTCCATCATCCATCCATCCATCATCTACCCCTCCATCATCCATCCATCCATCAACCATCCATCCATCCATCCACCCATCATCCATCATCATCCATCAATCTATCCATCCATCCCATCATCCACCTCCATCATCCATCTATCATCCCACACCCCTCCATCTGCAATGATCATCCATCCATTCATCCATCTATCCACCCCTCCATCATCCATCCATTCATCATCCATCCATCCCTCCATCATCCATCCATCCCTCCATCATCCATCCATCCACCCCTCCATCATCAATCTATCCATCCTTCCATCCATCCCTCCATCATCCATCTATCCATCCATCCACCCCTCCATCATCCATCTATCATCCATCCATTCATCCATCTATCCACCCCTCCATCATCCATCCATTTATCATCCATCTATCCACCCCTCCATCATCCATCAATCCATCCATCATCCATCCATCCATCCACCCCTCCATCATCCATCTATCATCCATCCATCCATCCATTCACCCCTCCATCATCCATCTATCTATCCATCCATCCATCCATCAATCATCCATCCATCCATCCATCATCCATCTATCCAGCCATCAACCCCTCCATCATCCATCCATCCATCATCTACCCCTCCATCATCCATCCATCCATTCATCCACCATCCATCCACCATCCACCCATCATCCATCCATCCATCCATCCACCCATCCATACCTCCATCATCCATCTATCATCCATCCACCCCTCCATCATCCATCTATCCATCTATCCACCCCTCCATCATCCATCCATCCATCATCCCTCCATCATCCATCTATCATCCATCCATCCATCCATCCACCCCTCCATCATCCATCTATCTATCCATCCATACATCCATCATCCATCCACCCCTCCATCATCCATACCATCTATCCTCCACCCACTCCTATATCCATCATCCATCCACACCTCCATTCCACCCCTCCATATCCATCGTCATCCAGCCATTAATCCATCATCCACCCTCCACATACATCACCTCATCCATCCATCCATCCATCCATCATCCATCCTCCATCTATCCATCCATCCACCCCTCCATCATCCATCCAAACATCCATCATCCACCCCTCCATCATCCATCTATCCATCATCCACCCCTCCATCATCCATCATCCATCCATCCACCCCTCCATCATCCATCTATCCATCCATCCATCCATTTATCATCCATCCATCCATCCATCATCCATCCATCCATACCTACATCCATCCCTCCATCTATCATCCACCCCTTCCATCACCTTACATAATCATCCACGCCCTCCATCATCCCTCCATCCATCCATCCACCCCTCCATCCATCTATCCATCATCCATCTATCATCCATCCATACCTCCATTATCCATTCATCATCCATCCACCACTCCATCATCCATCCATCCACCCCTCCATCATCCATCCATCCACCCCTCCATCATCCATTCATCCATCCATCATCCATCCATCCATCCCTCCATCATCCACCCCTCCATCTATCCATCCATCTACCCCTCCATCATCCATCTATCCATCCATCCACCCCTCCATCATCCATCCATCCATACCTCCATGCATCCATCCATCATCCATCCATCATCCACCCATCATCCATCCATCATCCACCCATCATCCATCCATCCATCATCCATTCACCCCTCCATCATCCATCCATCCATCCACCCCTCCATCATCCATCTATCCATCCATCCATCCCTCCATCATCCATCTATCCATCCATCCATCCCTCCATCATCCATCCATCCATCATCCATCCACCATCCATCCATCCACCATCCATCCATCATCCATCCATCCATCCATCCACCCATCCATACCTCCATCATCCATCTATCATCCATCCACCCTCCATTCATCCAATTACCATCATCCATCATTCCACCCCTCCATCATCCATCCATCCATCATCCCTCCATCATCCATCTATCCATCCATCCATCCATCCACCCCTCCATCATCAATCTATCCATCCATCCACCCCTCCATCATCCACCCCTCCATCATCCATCTATCCATCCATCCACCCCTCCATCATCCATCTATCATCCATCATCCATCTATCCAACCCTCCATCATCCATCAATCCATCCATCATCCATCTATCCACCCCTCCATCATCCATCCATTCATCATCCATCTATCCATCCATCATCCATCTATCCAACCCTCCATCATCCATCAATCCATCCATCATCCATCCATCCATCCATCCACCCCTCCATCATCCATCCATCCATCCCATCTATCCATCGATCATCCATCCATCCATCATCCCTCCATCATCCATCTATCCATCCATCATCCATCCATCCATTCACCCCTCCATCATCCATCCATCCATCCCATCTATCATCCATCATCCATCCATCCATCCACCCCTCCATCATCCATCTATCATCCATCCATCCACCCCTCCATCATCCATCTATCATCCATCCATCCCTCCATCTATCCATCCATCCACCCCTCCATAATCCATCTATCATCCATCCATCCATCCATCCATCCATCCATCATCCATCCATCATCCCTCCATCATCCATCCATCCACCCCTCCATCCACCCTCCATCATCCCTCCATCATCCCTCCATCATCCATCCATCCACCCCTCCATCATCCACCCACCCATCATCCCTCCATCATCCATCCATCCCTCCATCCACCCCTCCATCATCCACCCACCCCTCCATCATCCCTCCATCATCCATCCATCCACCCCTCCATCACCATCTATCCATCCATCCACCCCTCCATCATCCATCTATCACCACCAACATCCATCCATCATCCCCACTCATCCACCCCCTCCATCATTCCATCTATCATCCATCCATCCATATCCATCCATCAAAACCCTCATCATCTCATCTATCTAATCCAACCATCCTCCATCACCACCCCTCCATCCATCCCATCTCCATCTAACACATCCATCCCCCTCATCATTCCACCATCCATCCATCATCACGACCCCTCATCATCCATATCATCCACCCCTCCATTCATCCCTCCATCATCCATCCATCCACCCCTCCATCATCCATCCATCCATCATCATCCATCCATACCTCCATGCATCCCTCCATCATCCATCAGTCATCCATCCACCCCTCCATCATCCATCCATCATCCATCCATCCATCATCCATCCTCCATCATCCATCTATCCACCCATCCACCCCTCCATCATCCATCCATCCATTCATCCATCCTCCATCATCCATCTATCCACCCATCCACCCCTCCATCATCCATCTATCCATCCATCCATCCATCCTGATAGTAATTCTTTACTATCAGGATGTCCACAAAATGCAGTTAAAAGCCTTCAGCTGATTCAAAATGCTGCAGCAAGAGTTCTGATGAAAATTAAAAGAGAGATCATATTTATCCTATTTTAGCTTCCCTTCATTGGCTCCCTGTTAAATCCAGAATATAGTTTAAAATTCTCCTCCTCACATATAAAGCCCTTAATGATTTAGCTCCATCATACATCAGAGATCTGATTGTTCCATACGTTCCCAACAGAGCACTTCGTTCTCAGACTGCAGGTTTACTGGTGGTTCCTAGAGTCTCTAGAAGTAGAATGGGAGGCAGATCCTTTAGTTATCAGGCTCCTCCTTCCTGTGGAACCAGCTCCCAGTTTTAGTCCGTGAGGCGGACACCCTGTCTACTTTTAAGGCTAGGCTTAAAAAATTTCCTTTTATAAAGCTTTATAAGTAGAGTGGCTTAGGTTATCCTGGCTTATCTTCCTTATTTTAGCTCCGTCTTCTTCTCCCTTGTTGGATGGAGTAAGGGGGAGTCAGTTTAGCCTAATACGGCTCAGTTACGGTTGTTGAGGGCAAACACACCCTCATTTCTGCTACCTGTATGACCCACCTCTCTTTCCAATGGTTATGGTCAATCTGACAGAGAGAGGTATCCAATCGTTGTGGTTTTAAGTATAACAATGACCATCAGTGGGCCTCTAGATGGACACCCTCGTCTACTGTTTTAAGGCTAGGCTTAAAAACCTTTCCTTTTTGATAAAGCTTATAGTTAGAGTGGGTAGGTTATCCTGAGCTATCTCTGTAGTTTGCTGCTATAGAATTAGGCTGCTGGAGGACATAATGACACATTTTCACACTCTCTCTGCTACATTCTCACATTAACTACTCTCCAATTCTGTACATTATTGCTCTTATTTCAGCTTTTAACTTTGTTCCTCTCTTTTTTCTCTTCCTAGAAAGGCTACACCTGGCCTGACTCTGTGTCTACCTGTGACACCTTTCTGGAGAGGGGAATCCTCCAAGCTTCTGCTAGGCAACAACTTAATGCTCACCCTCTACCGATGATCACATGGCCCTGTCTTTCAGTGTTTAGCCCTTTCTTCTTCCTAGACATAGCTACTGACTGAGCTTCTTACTGTAACTAACTCTATGTGCTCTCTTCAGACTCTAACCTTGAAAACTGGCTCAGAGTTTATCTGTTCTTTCTTTCTAGGTGAAAACGACTAAAGGAGCTACATCCATTAACATTTACTTTTCCTTCCCATAGAAAGTACTCCTGGATCAGTGCTTCTTTGTTCTCTTTGTGTCTCTGCTCTGTTCTCTCTAATCCCCAGTCGGTCGTGGCAGATGGCCGCTCACACTGAGCCTGGTTCTGGTTCTGCTGGAGGTTTCTTCCTGTTAAAAGGGAGTTTTTCCTCTCCACTGTTGCTACATGCTATGCTCAGTATGAGGGATTGCTGCAAAGTCAACGCCAGTGATGTCCACTGTCTCTACATGCTCATCCAGGAGGAGTGAATGCTGCAAGTCACTGACTGGATGCAATCTGCTGGGTTTCCTTAGACAGAAAAACTTTTTATCCAATTTGAATAAATAACAAAATCTGGCTGCACTGTTCAATGGTTAAGACTAATTGGAATGTATGTACCTGACTTTTGTGAAGTGCCTTGAGACGACATGTGTTGTGAATTAGCGCTATATAAATAAACTGAATTGAATTGAATATGTTGGATTAACCTGGATCGTGACTACGGCTCTCAGGGTCCAGAAATATATGACAAGGAAGCGATCCGCTTTAACACTCTGCCATTGGCCAAAAGAAAAGGAGGGCGGGGCCTTGCCTCATTAAGAGATTATAATAGGGCAGCCCAGCTAAGGCCTACGATATGCTGATAGCACAATGGATGAGACTCCCACCCTGGTAAAGCCGTTATGGCAGACAGTAAATTACAGGACCTCATAAAAACAATAGAAACCCAGAGACCAAGCTGACCCTTAAAATCTGGGAAACAATAATTACAGAGGAAGAAGATGTACTAAGTGTGCATATGATACAAACATAATTCCAAATAAATCAGACACTAGGTTCAAAGACTGGATGAATAAAGGGTCAACAGCGCTATCCCACATGACAAAGGAAGGGTTCTTGGCTTTGCAACAATTACAGACAAATATGCACTAGAAGTACCGGATTTCTACCGACATCTGCAGATGAGACACTTTGCTAGAGAGAAGATAAAACTGGTAGCAGAACCAAGTAAGCAGTTGTTAGAACATACAGTGGAGAGAACAGGTATTTAACAATAAAATGCAAATTAATTGCTTAAAAATCACACAATGTGATGTTCTGGATTTTTGTTTTAGATTCCGTCACTCACAGTTGAAGAGCACCTACGATAAAAATTCAAGACTTGCTAAATCATTCTTGTTCTCCCCACTGACGCTCAAACAAAAACACAGGTATTATTTCTGGCTTATTTAAAGGCCTTAAAAACATGGAAACATATGCAGCTCTATATATTGAAATAAAATGGGTGCTGGGAGGGAGGAAAAATGGAAAACTATATGGGCATTTTAATGGAAATGCTGTAGCTCACACAGTTGGAGCGAATCTGGGTGGAGAAGTATGATCAGATATTTGTTACGCCCAACTCTCGCTATAAGGTTAACTCATGGAACGCTGGAGAAACTGTGGCAAAACATCATACCTTTAAGGACTGTGTATTTCCTGCCAGTGCCTACTGGCAGGAATACGACATCTTCAAGAGTCATCTGCCTTTGGAAAGTAAAACTTTCTTTTTTGGACCCATGCCTGAAGGATGGCCAAAGAAAAATTAAGACTTGTTTATCATGATACTGATGGAACAAATAATGGCTCTGGACCTGTGGATGGACACCACCATAACTACTGACAGGATGAAGGAGAAGATGACAGCTGATTCAATCATAAGAGGAACATGTTCACTTCACGCTGGAGGGAATGGATGGTCTTTATAATACTACACAGACCAGGCCTCCACTTTAAATGTTCCTAATCTCAGATATGATGTAATAACAACCTTAGATCCACAAATGAATGCTTCTGTTTCAGGTTTTTCGTTGTTTCTTGTTCATTCATATAAAAGAAGACATTGAGGCTGATTCTCTGTAACCACCAAGAGGTGCAGAACGACAAATACATTTAAAAGAGGCACATAAACTTAGCAACAACAAGGACTGCGTTCTTCATGGTGTGTTTGTTGTTGTGGTCGTCTCCGGCGGTTCAGATGGATGGCGTACGCCGATGACTTTCACTGCACGTCACAACCGATTTAGTAGTAAACCGTATCGCACCGTTTGGACACGCCAACGTTTTTTAGATCCACGCCACGTAGTGTGTCAGGGCTGAAAGCGCACAGTATAAGAAGGCCATGACTCACAGAACATCTGAGTTAGTGCAGAAGAAAAGACAGAAAGGACCCTCTGAGGTCCAGATTGTTAGCAGCAACAGATATTCAGAACCTGAACCAAGATCACATCCAGGGACGAAACCAGGTCCTGAAGTTAGAACCAAACTGACCCTGTGAGGAACAGACATGACCCACCTTGTCTCCTCTTCCTCGATATCTTCATCTGCATCGTCCTCCTCGTTAGTGCAGAGGGAGGAGCTGCTGTCAACAAATGACTGGAAGCTCTGCTCCAACTCCTCCTCCTGATAGGACAGAGAAGATGACACCTGTAGTACCACCTATGACCACCAGGAGATGCATCAGTGAGAGACACAAACAGCAAAACAATTCAATGTTCGATGTCAAGCTGGAGTTGATGTTCAAGGTCACATGACACGTCATTGAGACATGTTGAGGTCTTCCCACCACTGATGTTGGTTTGGGTTCAATAAATAGTTTGAGATGAAGGAATCATCAACGCACGCTTCTACCTCAATGCTCCACGTTCATGACATAAAATCACTGTAGCAGAAACTTTTTAGGTTCATAAATTTAATCTGAAAGTCAAATATTCCTGTGTGCTTACATTTCTCTTATTACTGATTAGTTGTGGCAGTTATTGATTTATAATCCATGCGCTCTCTTTGCTGGTCACTCATGTTGTTATAACGATGAACTGTAAAATGTCTGGAAGAGATGATGCACTGAAGGGCCATCCAGACTTCTTCTAGAGACTGAGGCTGCCACTGCTGCTCCTCGTGGAAGTATTTAGAAAATTAAGGAAATTCAATATCATAAAAGATTTTCTATCGGATTATATGGAATATTACATAATTTCAAAGAGTTCAGAAAAGATTTTTATTGGATTTATTTCTGGTTTTCTCCAGAATGGCGATAAAGGAGCTGAGGAGATGGTGGAAGCCACTTCTTCCAAGAAGCCCAAGAAGCCCAGCACCTTGGAGTCTCTCCTTGGGACAGTCTTCTCACCAGCAGTAAGGACCACGGACAAAAACCTCCAGCAATGAGAGCTTCAGATCAGAAGATCTGGGCTGGAGGTGGAATGAAAGGAGGAACCAATGCTGGCTCTCCCTGAGGAGCAACACGTTTGGGTCCCAGGTACCAGAATTGGGTCGGAGACGGTGATACCGTCACTGCCAAAAGGAGCTGACTAACCCGGATCATGTCAGTGAGCTCCTTTTCCTTCACAAGAAGGGAGAGTTTACTTGAAGAAACAGCACCTTGGAATGGTCTAGTTCAAGTAAACCTGTAGTTTGAGACAGTTTTGTTACAGGTCAAGTTTAAAGTCTGACCTTTGGGTTTGTTCTGTTCTGTTTAGGTGAAAAGAAAAACATTTTTGTTATTTAGAAGCGGATCGGATCAATACAAATCGATTCAGAAACTTGACAACTATGCCCAGCCGTAGCACGTATTTACTCTCTTCACACTCGTGGTTCTGACCCACACTGCCTGTGCTACTGCTGCTGATGCTGTTTTGGGCCACAGAAAGGCCAGAACTTGTTCTACTGAGCTACTTTGTTAATGGGTTACTCCACGCCACCAGAAAGGTCAGAACCCGCCAGAACTTTCGCGTTCATGTCACGGTACCTGTGCTGCCAGGTGAGCCTCAGACAGGAAGCTGCTGTTGACGTCAGAACCTGGCACACATGTTAGAACCTTAGAACCCTCACAGAGCTCCAGATTCTGCTGGTCCATACCTTTCTGTGTGTTTGATCCTGATCCGGGTGGTGGTTTTGGTCCTGGTTCTTCCAGCGCAGAAACTCTTTGAAGGAGAATGGGTTCAGCTCATCCTGCTCCTCCTCCTCATCTGCAGAACGAAGAAGCTGAAACACTGAACTGGACTGGTTCTGATCCAACAACCACGCACTCACTATCTAAATTCACCAGTTTTTACATGTCAGCGAACCCAACAACACATTCAGACTGCTCCAGAACCAGAACCAACAGCCCAACTGTGGTTTTAATAAGAACCATTTCACAACCCCACCCTAGTCCTAATAGGAACCAGAACCCTCTGATAATGTGACTCTGTTGTTGATCTGTTGCAGAACCAGAACTTTTTGACTCTCAGGTTGATCCGGATCGAACCGAAGGACTCACCGTCTGTGATGATCAGGGTCTTCCCGCCCCTCTGTCTGGACATGACGAACCCGCCGAGGCCCCGCTCGGTCCGGTCAGGTTCGACTTGGGTCGGCTGTCAGCAGCGCCTCTGGGTAATTGATCATGTTATTGATCCGCCGGTCCCATAATCTGCCCTAAAAAGAACCAGACCAGACCCAGAAACACACTTCCGCATTAAAGTACACGTGACCACAACTCTAACTTCTTATTGGCTGTAGACGTCACGTGACGCGAAGAGGGAAAAAACAAGGAAGCGTTTTCCTGGTGAACATTCTTCACGTGTCTTTGGATAGTTTTGGACCTGCAGATATTCGTTAGAGAACTTGAGCCGAACTTTTCCGCAGAGCCCAGATTGAGCGGTGAGTGTGCGAAATTTTGATGCTGCAGCCCAGTTTGGTTCGGCTCTGTCCGGTCTTGACCAGACGTTAATACAACTGATAAACTGGGTCAACTTTTTGTTCTGCTGTTCTTTCCGGTTCTGGTACCAGACGCTCACTGTTATAGTTCGATCCATTCCAATCTCCGTTTAAAAAGCCCCAAAAATACGTCTGTCGTTTACATTTGTAGCAAATTGTGCAAATAAAATTGGTCCAAGGCACCAAATCAGTTACGGTGTCTGTGCCTTCGCATATCATCACTAGAAATTGATTTAGTATTATGTCTTCAGTACAGGGGCCAAAACAGGGGCCAGGACCAGTTTTACAGGGGCACGGGCCCCTGTTGACCCCTGTCTAGAGCTGCCCATGGTTATATTAATGACTTCTATTGCAAAATATGACAAATAATCAATTTATACTCGTTCAATTATGCAAAGACAAATATGTAACGAAGGAGACAAATGAAAGCATTGTAGTTTTGGACTGTGGAGGATTTCTGAGCAGAGTTCATGTTCCTGTTATCCTGATGTTGCTGAGTCTCCATCTCGGATTTATTCAAGGGACAAATCAGACGGATTGTCTGGTCATAGCTGAACGTTTTAACGTTAAATCTGGCCTAGAATTTAGCAAGAATAAAAAAAACACAATTACACAACTATAACAAACCATGAATTCAATTCAGTTTATTCATTGCATCAGTTCACATCATGTCGACCCAACTTTACAAACAAAAGTCAGGTTCATACATTCCAATTAATCTTAATCATTGAACAGTGCAGTCAGATTCTGTTATTTATTCAAATTGGATAAAAAGTTTTTCTGTCTAAGGAAACCCAGCAGATTGCATCCAGTCAGTGACTTGCAGCATTCACTCCCCTGGATGAGCATGTAGAGACAGTGGACAGTCCACTGGCGTTGACTTTGCAGCAATGCCTCATACTGAGCATGCATGTAGCAACAGTGGAGAGGAAAAACTCCCTTTTAACAGGAAGAAACCTCCAGCAGAACCAGAATTAGCACTGAGAGCTAGAATCTGGTATAAAGCATGTTCTCTGTTCTGTAAACAAACATTTCAAACATGAACCAGGAGAACCCAGATGAATCTTTGGATTCAGGCTATAGATGTGTGTGTTCTCTGCAGATCTCTGCTGTTGGGTTCCTTTCTATGTTTCTATGTTTCTAAACTGGCCCGATGCATCCAGCTGTTCTGGAAGTTCTTACTGACTGTTCTGAGCTGGGTTAGGGTCAGAAACAGAACCCTAACCCTCACATGGCCACAGTGTGGGTTCAGGGTTGGTCTCAGTGGATATAACTCCGAGAGGACATAACTCTGGAATTTCTTAAAACATTCCAGGTCTGGAACTGTCCAATCTCTGGGATTCATCTGTAGTCCAAACCACTCACCTTAGGTCCATCCGAGGGGAACCAAGTCACAACATTGTAGTGACCTTGAAAACCTAAAATCTGCTGACCCTTCATTCACATCTAACAGTTTTATGTTGTAAAGACCCAGAAAGCTCTGACCTCCCCCATTTTGAAGGTAATAAAGAGGCTGGTTCTGGTGCAGCTCAGAACTGGCTGCAGTTTGCTTACCAGCGCCATCTAGGAGTGGATGATGCAATTATACACCTGCTGCATGGGGCCCATTCCTCCCTGGAGAGACCTGATGCTGTTGTCCACATCCTTTTCTTTGACTTTTCATCCGCCTTGAATAGCATCCAGCCTAGACTGTTGAGGGAAAAGCTGGAAACAGTGGATGTGGACCACTGACCCAATAAAGTTGGTGAAGCTGCAGAGCTGTGTGTCAGATCCCCTGATATGCACTTTCGGGGGCCCCCAGGGAGCAGCGCTATCTCTTCTCCACCTCTGCAGACTTTAGGTTTTAGGTCATCTCAAATGCAAAGGTGCTCAGATGACACGGCTGTAGTGGAGGGTGTGGAGAGGGCCCCGGAGGAGGAGTTCAGGCAGCTGGTGGACACCTTTGTGAGGTGGTGTGGGGAGAACCAATTACAGCTCAATATAGATAAGTGAATGGTGGTCAATTTCAGCCGAATAAAGACATCGCTCCTGAAGATCTCGACCTCAGGGGAAGGATGTGGAGCAAATAACATCACACCAGTACTTCGGTGTTACCCTTGACTATAAGCTGCAGTGGACCAAGAGCACTGAGGTGCTGTAGAAAAGAGCATGAGTAGACTGCATTTTCTCCACAAGCTCAGGTTCTTCAATATCTGCAGTAGCCTGCTCCAGATGTTCTATCAATCGTCGGTGGCTAGTGCAGTCTTCTTCGCTGTGGAGAGCCAGAACACAGGTGAAGGACTCAAAAAGAAGAAATGAACCCATAGAAAAGGCTGAGTGAGTTGTTGGGACCAGGCTGGCTCCATTGGAGGAGGAGGTGAGACTGAATGTTGGAGAAGATCAGATGAACAATGTCTCTCAGCCTCTTTACAGCACAGTAGATAATGTGAGGAGAAGCCCCAGCTGGAGATCCCTGCAGCCCCGATGTGTTGAGGAGCCCAAGGCTCTTAGACCTTTAAGGTACATGTAGTCTCCAGAACCGTGTCCCAGATAACTGCAGGTATATGGTTTATGTTGGTGCTTTATGCTGGGACAAACGAATGTCCCATTGGAGATTAAAAAAGTCAACTCTTTTTGTGCCCTATAATAACTCTGTGGAACCTTGAAAGGTGAACCGGGCTCCAGCAGAATCTTTTATTGCTTATTCAACCAGGAAATCTCATTTACAAGGCTGACCTGGACAGAGACGGAACCAAAAGACATCCCATCAGTGATCACCAGAATATGAATGAAAAGTCCAGTAACATGTTAGTGTTGTGACATAATTCATCAACCAGAACATTTGCATTCAGATCTTTAACCATTTCAAAGGTTTGTTTAAAGTCAGTCAGCTGGATCTCAGCTGCAGCCCGGTTCCTCTCGTAGTGAAACAAGGTGGAAAACACAGAATAGAGTCCAGTTTTCTAGACTTCATCTGATTGGTTGTTGCTCATGCAAAGCCCCAAACATCTCCCCCTCCTGGAACCTGCCTGCTCTCTGGCCTGTTGGCGCTGACCCAAAGAGACAAACAGAACGTAGAACCAACAGGTTATGCCTGATTTGAATTAAAAAAAAAAAACCTGGATCAACTCAGCTGATTTTTGGTTGTAAGAAATGTTTATTTTGTTTTGGTCCAGTCCTGTTTAACCCAAACAGCTGGTTCTGTTTAACCCAGATGGCCAGTTCTGGAGCAGCACTTATGTGTGTCCCGCAGTCAGATGACCAGTGAGACCAGTAGAACCAGTTAATCTATGATGGTCTTAGATCCTGGATGATTAGAAAATGTAACCGAGCAAAGATTCACGAGATGATCTATGTGGTGCGGTTCTACGCTCTGGTTTCTCTCAACATGACTAAACAAGTGAAGTTCTGTAGCGGAGATGAAACGGATCCTGGTGGTACTGGTTACCAGTCAGAGTGCAGCTTCGTCTCTGACGCGTCGCAGCAGATAAGATTAAAGCAGGGATATCAGAACCACCAAGTAGAGCCAAATGTTGCACGGAGCAGAACTCTGGACTAGTGTATCAGAGGGTCCGATTGAACGGGGAAGCGGTGATAAAACCCGGATGTGATATTTTGTCTAACACAGCCTCTGGTGTTTCCACAGATATCAGCATGTCTGCAGAGATTCCACCTGAGGGAGAGTCATCCCAGAACCAGTCCGAAAGCCAGACCCAGTCCACCCTGTCCCCATCCCAGGCCAGGTCCCAGTCCCAGCAGGGT
The DNA here is from genome assembly GCA_036173005.1 of Crenichthys baileyi. Taxonomy (NCBI): domain Eukaryota; kingdom Metazoa; phylum Chordata; class Actinopteri; order Cyprinodontiformes; family Goodeidae; genus Crenichthys; species Crenichthys baileyi. The sequence continues at coordinate 230,423 of JAHHUM010000409.1, read as the reverse complement.
TCCAGTTCATCCAGTGGACCCGCCTCTGGCAGCCAGTCGTCCAGCGGTTCAGGAACTCTGAGCAGCGTGGACACCATCCCCGTGACACTGCCGTCCGTCCCAGAGGAACCAGAACCACAGCCTTGGGGTCGGCTGCTCCCCATGGTCCGAGGCTTCAGGAGTCACGGTGACCCACCATTACTTCACTCTGATGACCTGAACCAGAACCAGGACTGATCCTGTCTCTTTGTGTTTGGTTCCAGACTGCACCGAGGACCAGTACTTGTTTGGACGGGATTCTGGATGTGACTATGTCCTGGATGATCCAGATGACAAGGGATCCAAGAGGTTCCGAATCTACAGCAAGAAACACTTCAGAATCTACAGAGTGAGAACACTGACTGATGGTCTTCCTGCTGGTTCTTTCTCAGAGCCGTCAGTAGTTCTGGTGCTGCCGCTACTGTGGTTCCGAGCAGGAAGCATGTCTCACCTTTCCTTCTGTCTGTCCCACACCTGTCCTGTCCACCAGGACGGCTCTGAGGTCTTCGTGGAGGACTACAGTAACAACGGGACGTTTGTGGACGGGGTAAAGGTCGGTCAGAACAAGAAGCTTCCTCTCATCAATAATGCTGTGCTGTCTCTGGCGGAGCAACGGAACCGAGGTGACACACCTGAGTCATGTGACTCTCCAAGAAACCAAAACACCTGTCTCACCTCACCTCAGTTCTGACACACCTGTCGCTCACCCTGTTGTCTTGTCTCACCTGAAGCACGCCTCAATCTTCTGTCTCTTGTCGCTCATACTTGTAATCTGTCCCACCTGGCTTACCGTACCTGTACCATGTGACCTGTCACCTGACTCCTTCTCTTCTGGCTTGGCTACCTAAACCTGGCTCACCTGTGTGTCCTGTGGCCCCACCCCTTGTCCTCTGCTGTCTCTCGGCAGTGTTTGTCTTCATCAACCTGATGTCAGATGATCAGTCCAGTTTACCCAGAGCTCTGCAGGATAAATATGTTCTGACCCGGCGGATTGGAACGTAAGTCTGCTTTGTTTCTGTAAGGACGAGAAGTCCATATTCTGGTTCACAACACATCCTTTATATTCTGACAACATACTGAGGAACTTTCATTTTCCCTTAAAGGTTCCTGAGTTTTCCCCCACTAGGTCGCTCTGCAACGTTCTCAGGTTTTCTCCGGTTCTGCGTTTTGTTGTGTTCTTCCAGGCGGGTTGAAAAGTTCCCGTCAAGCTCAGTTTATTACAAACTGTTGGGATGAAGGTACTGGATCACCAGAGCTCCTCCTTTCTCGCGTTGAGTGAACGATGGTTGCTGCATCCTACTTCCTGGGCGTTGCCACATTCTTGATTGGTCCTCTCCAGTCCCATGGCCACATGCTGACTGAGCATGTTATGTTTCCTTAGCAACGCTCCCTTCCTGTCTGTTTTTATCCTGTTTAGAGGGCAGAATCTTCTGGTTCTGACCAGATGGAAGAGCAACGATCCAAACTCATGGTGTGTTTGTTATCTAACCTGTTCCAGAGGAGTCTGCGGCGAGGTGCGGCTGGCCTTCGAGCGCTCCACCTGCAGGAAGCTCGCCGTCAAAATCATCAACAAGAAGAACTTCCAGTCTGAGGGGGTGAGTCTGCCCTCCGATTGGCTCACACATTTCCTTCCTGTGGCTGCTCACCTCAGGACTACAAACATGGTGGCATGAACATTGAGGCGTTCATGTGACCTGTTTGTTTTATCATCCAATCACAGACGGCGACACGGAACGCAGAGACGGAGATTCAGATTCTGCAGAGGGTTGATCATGTGAGTAAAACAGAGAAGAAGAGACGTCATCGATACCTGAAATGTCTCCTTCTATCCTCGCTCCTCATCTACACCTGTCTCCTACAGCCTTGTCTCATAAAGACAGAGGACTTCTATCAGACGGAGGACAGTTACTACATCGTCCTGGAGCTGTAAGTCGAAGCTGAACGTTTGACCTTTGACTTACACATGACGACACCACCTGTTTTAATTTAACTGGCCACGCCCTCATACTTACTAACTCCACCCCCTGTGTCCCCAGGATGGAGGGCGGCGAGCTCTTCCACAGAGTGAAGTCTCAGCAGCAGCTAAATGAAGGCGTGGCCAAACTTTACTTCTATCAGATGCTCTGTGCTGTTCAGGTGAGACCTGTTGCTGTTGTCAAGGTAACCAGCACAAACAGACACCTAGGTAGCTGTGTGTGTGTGTGTGTGTGTGTAGTATCTCCACAGGAACGGGATCATCCACAGAGATCTGAAGCCAGAGAACATCCTCCTGTCCTCCAATGAGGACACCTGTCTCATAAAGGTAGCCTGACCTTCCTCGTCCTCCTAACATCAGAGTGTCCTTCTGGTAACCCCGCCCCCCTGTGTCAGGTGACAGACTTTAACCAGTCCAGGATCCTGGAGGAGGCAGCCCTCATGAGGACTCTGTGTGGGACTCCGTCCTACCTAGCTCCTGAGGTCTTCACCCACGCTTCCACCACTGGCTACGGGCTAGCTGTAGATGCCTGGAGCCTGGGCGTGCTGCTGTTTGTCTGGTAGGCTCCGCCCCCCTCAGCCGCTCTGCTGGGCGTGCCCTCAGATTCTAACCTGAGTGTCTCCGACAGCCTGAGTGGCTACGCTCCGTTCCACGAGAGCTTCAGCGAGAACTCTGTCAAGGAGCAGATCATCAGAGGAGAATTCACCATGGTCCCATCCAAGTGGAGGAGAGTCTCTAATCAAGGTAACCATGGTAACCTGGGTTTCCTATTTGAATAAACTGACCTCAGAGCTGTTGTTAAGATGGTTGTTGATGTTTCAGCCAAAGATGTGGTGAGGAAGCTGCTGGTGGTCGACCCCACACAGAGGATGACTGTGGATGAAGCTCTGCAGCACCCCTGGCTGCAGGTAGGTGAACTGCATCAGTCACATGTTCTGTCTAGGAAGCCTGAAGGTCTCCATCATGGTTCACCACCACCATGTATCGGCTTAAAGAGGCCGTCCACCAATAGTTTGGGTCTGTTCGGCTCGTATCTGATCTATCCAGGAAGGTTCTAACAGAACAGGATGTGATCAGTCCCAGGGTGATACAATACTTCAGTCTGACTAATAAAGCCCTTCATGGTCTGCTTGGCTCAGAAGTATTTACACCCCTTGGAGATCATTGGTCCCAATGGAGATCATTAACTGGTCTTCTCTGAGAGGGATTAGGAGAATCTGCTCCTCACATGGAGAACAAAGTTCTGGTCCATCCGTTTCTCATTATCAAGGTTAGGGTGAGGGTTAGTGGTGGAGACTTCACGTGTCCACCATGTCTCCACCTGATCTTCCTGTTGCTACTGAAAGTGGACCTGCTGCAGAGAGAACGTGCTGACCTCTCGCACCTCATCCAGCTACTCCTCTGTTTACCCCTAAATGTGGGAACATTGTTGGCTAAAAAAATCCCCAGGCTGTGGTGGGGCATGATGGGAAATGTAGGCAGCTCACAGTGGCTCTGCTGTGTTTCAGGATCAGCAAATGTTGCAGACGGCTCGCAGACTCATGTACCCCGAAGGAGAAGATGCTCCACCTGCTCCTGCTCCATCAGATGCTCCTGCAGCTGCTTCCATGGTAACCACACACATAAACACACACATTAACAGCACGAAGCCCAGCCTTTTATTGGAGCTTGGCTCCTCCCATCTGCAGGAGGTGGAGTCATCAACAGGAGAAAGGTCCAGGAGAAAACGAGGAAGAGGAGATGTTGAGGAGGAGCATCCTGCCAAGAGGATCCAAGCCCCGGCCCCCGCTTCTCTGTAGAGGAAGTGAAGTTTAGATTCTCTTATTTATTCCCAGCAGCTGGGTTATTGTTTTTAACCAGTTGTTTGGTTGGACCTCACGCTGTGGAACCATCTCCTCACTGATGTTGAGGTGCTGTTCTGTAAAGACTGAAGCAGGCTCTGCTGGTGAAGATAAAACAATAAACAGAACCAAAGAAAAACTGTCTGAGTGTTTAAATCTTTGAGAAACACTGTATATTACGAAGATCCAAGCTGCAGGCTGGACTGTGATGGATCTTCTCGATGAGTTTATTTCATTTATTTAATGAGCTGGAAGAAAATGAGACTATTAGCAAAGTCAGGGGGGTAATGTCCTCCAGAGCTTCCATCCTGCAGCTTTTAGATGCTTCCATCCTCCAACACATGTTAGAGGACGCTTCTTAAAGCTGCAGGATGGAAGCTCTCCAGAACTGGACATGGACACCCTGTGCTACACCACTGGCGCCCTCTGGTGGCTGTTCCAGCTCATGGTAAATGGACTCCTTTTTTTTTCAGTTTTATTTAAATAGCGCCAATTCACAACACATGTCGTCTCAAGGCACTTAACAAAAGTCAGGTTCATACATTCCAATTAATCCTAATCATTGAACAGTGCAGTCAGATTCAGTTATTTATTCAAATTGGATAAAAAGTTTTTCTGTCTAAGGAAACCCAGCAGATTGCATCCAGTCAGTGACTTGCAGCATTCACTCCTCCTGGATGAGCATGTAGAGACAGTGGACAGTCACTGGCGTTGACTTTGCAGCAATCCCTCATACTGAGCATGCATGTAGCGACAGTGGAGAGGAAAAACTCCCTTTTAACAGGAAGAAACCTCCAGCAGAACCAAAACCAGGCTCAGTGTGAGCGGCCATCTGCCACGACCGACTGGGGGTTAGAGAGAACAGAGCAGAGACACAAAGAGAACAAAGAAGCACTGATCCAGGAGTACTTTCTATGGGAAGGAAAAGGTAAATGTTAATGGATGTAGCTCCTTTAGTCGTTTCACCTAGAAAGAAAGAACAGATAAACTCTGAGCCAGTTTTCAAGGTTAGAGTCTGAAAGAGAGCACATAGAGTTAGTCACAGCACTCCTTTCCATCCCATCGCAGATGCAGGCAGAGTTGATAGTGAATTAGATGTGAAACCATCTTTAGTTTGAACAACTTTCTTCTTTAACTCTTTTATGGCATGTGATGTTTTGACTCAACCACTAGGCGGAGACATTTTCAGCAGACTGGAAGGTTTCATTCTTCAAGGCAGATCGCAGTTGTAGTTTTGGTCATGGTGTAATGAAAAACCCAAACTGCTCAACCAGAACTACAAACAGAACAAAGGTCACCAGAATAGTGGTGTCATTATATTGTTATGGAGCCAGGAACGTTAAAACAAAAGTATTGTATGTCTGCCTGGTTGGAAGCAAAGAAAAATACATTTCAGGCATTTAGAAATGTGCAAATGTATTATTTTTTGAGACAGTCCCCAGCTGCTCTTGCACACAGTCATGAGTCTCGTCGAGCACGTAGTCGTGCTCGCAGTCATGCACACCAGCTGCTTCTGGCAGACCGTCTAGGGGCAGGTTTAGTGATGCTGATTGAAGAACAGATGAACTGCAAGGTTCTTTCAGTAAGAACAGAGAATTCTGATGACATCTGCAGCCTTTAAGCAGCTTTTAAACAAACATTTAGAAATATCTTCCTTCATGAGATCAGAGGCCCGGTTAAAGAAGCTTGAGGGCTTCAGCCCCCCTGGATGCCCAGGTTAACCGGCGCCTCGAAATTAAACGGCTGAGTTTGAATAAATGACCAAACAGATAAATTCAGGACCTAACTAAGTCTTTTTAAGGCTTAAAGAGGTTTCGTTCTACCTTTACTGAAAGATGGAGATCCCACTTCATATAATAATATGGACCCATTTCTAAACTGCATTCAAGTTCTTCAGAACCTGGTTAAAGCAAAATTTGGACTCTAATGATAGTACTAATGATTCTAATCAGTCTGGTCACTTCTTCAACTAAAGTTTTAAATGACTTGCTAGAAGCTTTGGGTGCCAAGGACTACTGCAGCGGCGCTTTCTATAGATGTGTCAGAACCATTTGTGGATCATGAAGATTTAATACTGGCCTTACAGACCCGGCTATTGGCTGGTTTTCTAATGATCCTTCTGGTTTGAAACTCTGATGTTCTTCCTGTTATCAGAAGGTGTACCTCAAGGCTCTGTGTTAGAGCCAACTCTTTTCATAATTTGGGGCAGAATGTATCTGATGCATCTCTATCTCTACACTGATGACACAGTTGTTTACTGTCATGTAAACTCAGTTGTCCTGGTTTTGTATCGTCTGCATGTTGAATTTGACACTATCCAGTCACATATATTCCACCTCAAACTGGTCCTTAATGCTGGTGAAACTAGGAGAAACTCCCTGCTGTTCTCCATACTATTATGTCTGCAGTGTTCCCAGCTGAACGTGTGTCTTCCTATGAACATCTCGGTATTTAAGATATAAAAACCTTTCTTTTTAGCCACATAAAGAACATGTTGTAAAAAGGCTCAGATTGAAACAGGTTCTTCTGTAGAAATAAATCATGTGTTTCATTCGACATGAGAAACCGACTTGCTGCAGCCACCTTCTGACCTCACATTGATCATGGTGACATTATTCATGTGAACTCCTGTTAGATCTTTACAGATGTTAGAAGCTGTTTATCGTGAAGCTCTGAGGTTCTTCACAGGATGTAAACCTCTTACCTTGCATCACTTTCCACTCTGTGGTTACCTGACCTTCATGGTCCAGGCTCAGATGCTGCATTGGTATGTTGTCATTTATGAAGCAGAAATGGGCTTCCTACCAGAGTCTCTAACGTCCTGGAGGTCACCTAAACAGGCCTTTATTACACTCTGTTCCTTCAGAGTGTTCAGAACATTTTCTTACAGTGCTCGTTCTGGTTGGAACCAACTCCAAGCAGACCTGCAGCTGTGCAGCTTTATTGAACCACTAGCATCATGAAATATTTGTGGTTCCTGTTCTTAGTGTTTCGTTACTGAATCCTCAGAGTTCTGCAGCTGGTGCAGGAGGTTCTGGGAGTCATACTGTGACCTGGTAATTCAGTCTGTTATTAGAGGACCTCTGTGTTCCAGCAGTTTGTCCTAAGCTGGTTCTGAGTCTGATCGGGGACTCAGAGGTTCCCTTCATCGAGTCTGGACTGATCCCAGGTCCGTGATTCAGTCCGTCAGGTCAGCGTTGGGACAGAGGAAGGATGCTGAGATTTTTCTGGGGTCTGTCTGCAGTTTGCTGGGTTGATTTCCTCATGAGGAACAGTTTGTAAAGGATCCTGTAAGAGGCGCTCTAGTCTCAGGTGAACAGCTCGGTAAATAAACAGAACCAAGGATGCAGAAAATAAATCAGTTTTACTTCATCTTCATTACAAAGTGTTAAAGTGCTCACAGTTGGATTCAAATGATTTTATGAGTCAAACACTTCGACCAATCAGAGACCAGCGTGCTATTGTTAGCGTCAGATTATTAAAATTTAATAAAACTCTGTCAAGGAGTCATCTTGGCTGTTTCTATCTCTGATGCTCATGATGAAGAGGCTCCGCCCCTTCACTGATGTCACAGTCTTGCCCGCCAGCGGTCTCTGACTGCGAACAGCACAGCGTGAGCTTCATCGAACGACTCGCCAAGGGCAGATTGGACGCGGCTCCTCCAGTGCTGCAGCTGAGGGCGGTCCTTCAAGATGTCCCGCCCACTTCCCAGAGGCTGCCGACACAGTGAGCACGCTCAGAACCAGCTAAGCAACAGGTCCATGCCCCTAGCCTGCACAAATTCTCACCTGCATGAGCTCACAGATGGCGAGCAGGTCGGCCACAGTGATGTCATCGCCGCAGAGGAATGGCTGCCGGCGGAGGAACATGGACTCCAGCTTATCCAGCGTGGCGTCCAGCTCCAACAGCGCACGCTCCAGACGGTCCTGGTCCACCTGAGCACCAAACTGGGCAGGGAGCAGCACCTGAGGGGGCATAGTGTAATGTAAGCGGGGGGTGATGTTTGCTGGAGGCGGTAGGTGTCTGCACACAGGAAGTGTGTGTGTGTGTTTACCTCCAGCATAAAAACCTTAGCAGCGTGCGGTCTGGTGTTGGTGTGATGCCAGGCGGTGTACTCGTCCACGCGGGCTCGTCGCTCTGGTAGCCATGGATACCAGTGCTCAGGGACATTGTACTTTGTGACCAGGTACTTCAGGATGGCGTCACTGTGATGGCAACAGGTGAGTCAGGTGTGACTTCAGCAGTTTAATGTCAGAACTGATTGTTGTGCTGCTTCCTCTGACCTACAGGAAGCCTGAAGGGCCCTAACTAAGATGCGTTTCTTCCGAAGACTGGATGTCCTGTCAGGTTCAGAGCGTGCAGAGAGAAATGGCCAAAAACCCAAGAGCTCCATCTCAGACTCTACAGGCCCCAGTTAGTAGGTTAAAGGTTATAGGTCATGGCTGTTATTTGCTTCCATATAGACCCACTGACCCACTTTGACATGAGTACAAATGTGCTTATGAATATTATTGTGTGAGCACCTCTCTGTGAGGACGAAGCCGTTGTCCACCATGACAGGAACCTTCTGCATGGGGTTCAGCTTGGTGAACTCTGCGGTTCTGTGTTCTCCTGCAAACACACACAGGTTCCGTCAAACTGTTCAAATGACCCAGTTTCAGTCTTATTCACACGTCCAGCTAAAATAACCTTGATCTCCAACACTTTGTGACAACAATGAAACATTTCTGTTTGCCTTCACCTTTAACCTCCAACTTCTTCAACAGGCCTGCTGTCCTCCACAGGAACCATCAGAGAGTTGGTTTCTAAGCCGAATCTATGAGCGGACTCCTTAGAACCAGGTCCAACTTTTAAACTTTGTTTAAATTTCTTCCTGTCTTCAGATTCTTAAAGAAACCTCTAAACGATCATAATTTCAACGGAGTTTGGACAAACTGGGTCAAAGTTCAACGGATCAGAGTCCAAAGCAGAAACGGTTCAGCTCTTCACATAATGGACCGGATCAGACGCTCAGTGCGCTGATTAGTTAACCTGGTTACTGGTTAGGTAAACTGGTCATTGCCCACCTTTTCTCAGAGCCACGCTGTGGACCCTGTGCGGGATCTTGGTGCAGGTCAGCAGGATGTGGACGGCTCTGCAAGGCTGCGATAGCAGGTCCAGATACACCTCTACCAACCGGCTCGTTGCCATGGAGACCAGGTAGTTTCTGTTAACCAGGTGAAAGCCTTAAAATGACGGTATCCAGCTGTTCTCCCTCTGGAGACTGTCCTCTCCGTCCGCGGCTACAGCTGCTCCTCTACCCCCCTGCTGGCAGCCCGACCAACCGCACAGGACTCCTCCTGCTCGGCAGGAGGTCACTCAGCAGCGCCTCCCAGCGGAGGGAAAATAGTCCCCAGCGTTAATGAATGAGTGAAGACTCAATATGTAAGGACAGAAGGAGCTCAGCTCTCTTGTTTTAGAGGCATTGTGTCGTTTAGACTCAAGCTGCAAAGTTTAAGAAAAAACAAAACAATTCCTCCAGAATCAGAACCAGAACATTGGCCCGGTCACAAGTACAATGAAACTGAGTGAAAATCTACCTGGTACATTGAGCAATAAATCATTTATGTAAAATAGAAAAAGAAGCAGTTTGGTAAAATAAAAGCACATGTTCTTACATTCATACTGAGGCTCATTTCCATTTTCTTTACATTCTGGCTGTGTTGAGTTTAGCTGCTCCTGCTGGATAGGAACTGCTGTAGAGTCTGCTTGTTCTTGCTTTAATGGATTTGTAGCGTCTGCCCGATGGTTCCAGATTAGAGCTTGATCTGGTACCCCCCCAGGGGTACATCTGCATGTACTAATCTAGGAGTGTGGTTGATCCAATCTTTGCATGTGGTATTCTCCTGTGGAATGCAGATGTTATTCTCCTCAGTGGTGATTATGAGCCATCAATAAAATAAAGCTCACATAGATTATTACATTATTACCGCAGGACAAGCAGTTTGTTTTTCTGGTCCAAAGACGACAACTTCTGTCTTGTCTGAATTTAGAAGCAGAAAATTTAAAGTCATCCAAGTTTTTATGTCTTCAAGACATGCTTGTAGTCTATCTAACTGGTTGGGTTCATCAGGATTTATGGATAAGTAAAGCTGAGTATCATCAGCGTAACAGTGAAAATTTATTCTATGCTGCCTGATAATTTGACCTATTGGAAGCATATATATAGTAAAGAGAATTGGCCCAAGAACTGAACCCTGTGGTACTCCACAATTAACCCTGGAGTTTAAAGATGATTTATCATTTACATGAACAAACTGGAATCTGTCAGACAGATAAGATTTGAACCAGCCTAGTGCTGTTCCCCTGATCCCTACAGCATGCCAGAACATCTGAATTGTCTTTGACCAGATGGTTTAACTTCCTGTTTCTGATGTTCCTCAGAGAGTCCAGCTGTTTGGGTTTCCCGTTGGAGTCTTCCTCACTCTGATCACACTGAGCATGCTCAGTTAGGAGGGACAGGCTGAAGTACATAAATCCACAGGGAACTGATGAGATTACCACAGCAGAGGATTTCTGCAAGCTGACCTGAACACGGCTTCAAACGGAACTACTGGGAAATTTTCTGGATTTCTGTTCATCTGGATCCTGAAGACAATAAGGTCGGTTATTGATTGGGGGATCAGCTGATTGATCAGAATGGGTTTTCATGTTGATATCTTGGTCATGGGAAGAAATTGTTCTGAACAGATAATCAATGATGATCATTGATGGAAAACTGAACAGCACCTGATAGGAAGATGAGGGTGTTGAAGACATTTCTTTAATTTTTTTATGTTTTGTGGCTCTAGTGGGCTTTATTTCACAGTAAGCAGACAGGAAAGGCAGATGGAGAAGTTGGGAAGACATGCAGCAGGTCCCAGGATCTGAAATCGAACCCCGGACGGCTGCATTGAGGACTCATACCCTCTGCATGAGGGGCGCCTGTTTACTGCTACAACTTGCCCCATGTTGTTTCATTTTAGTAGCTGTTAGGAGTTCGGATCTTCTTCAGCAGACTGAGTTTGTTTCAGATCCAGTTCTGATCTGCAGCAGACACCCAGACTCAGCCGCTCCCATCATCTCATCTACTGTAGATGTTTTAACTTGGAACTAAAGTTCAACCTTGGACGGAGTTCAGACAGGCTGGGTCGTTATAGTTAAACCAGGAATAAGATGAAGGATTCAGCTGATTTAATTCTGAACAGGAATGCATTAAATAAAAGTTAATTTCTGTAGACCAGAACTTTAAAATGAGTCATCTTCAGACTGAGAGGTCCTGACTGCTTCCCACATGGACGCAGCTTCAGATGAAATGGACAGACAGGTGTTACTGTCACATTCAGGAGTTTAGAGTCAGAGTTGATCAGTCAGATTAAAGAGGAACTGGCAGAACCTCGGCAAGCACGAGCCCAGCAGCTGCTCAGCTCACAGATCAGCAGCTTCAGACCTTCTGTCATCTTTAGTCACAAGACACCAGTCCAAATCTGTCTGTTTGGACAACAGGGCATACCCGCAGGCACTGGTTCAGTCAGAGAGAAGAACAGAGTCTCTGAGTTCCTAACGATGTTTAGATGTTTAGATGGTCTATCATCATTCTTCAGTCTACTTCTCTGTGAGAAGTTTCTCACAGTCCTCTTCAGAAACACTCGAAAGATCTTCTGTGGACACCCCTTTTCTTCAGAGACATTGTTCCTGATTCTCAGTCTGGTTCTTGTGTCATTTATCAAACATCAGCCTCACTGTTGCTCTCAGGTACCAGGACTGGACTAAAACAGAATGAAAAAGCGACCAAAGTCCAAAGAAAACCTCTCAGAGTGGACTGTTTATTTTGAAGCAACATCTGAGGGCTCCTGGAACAGCTTGCTGGGGTCTTCAGGGCGTTTCTGAAAGTTTCTCTTTAGGGTTCTCTGATCAACTCCCTGTTCAGATCCAAAGTAACCATTAGTGTGATGATCTTCAGGTAGTGGAGGTTTCTACATGGATGTTGGTGTAGCTTCTAGATGTTATACAGGAGGATAAATTTAGAAAACGATGGACCTTCAGTTTACTTCACTTTATGTGTCACCAAAGCACACCCAAGGTCTCTGTAACGAACAACTGCATAGGAAAGTTCTTAGCAGAACCACCGGTCCAAGTTAGGAATCAACATTTAACCACCACTAGAGGAGCTGTGGCTCAGTGGAACAGAGGTTGTCTGGAAATTGGCAGGTTGTGAGTTTGATTCCAGCTTCTCTGCCCTTCATCCCAAAGAGTCCTCAGAAAAACCCAAGCTACCTCCGATTGGTGGGTGAAGGTGACGGGTCAAAGAGACTTCTGAAGTTGTAATAATTGATCGGTGTAACAAGATGGTGTTCTGCATAGCGAGCCTGGAAAGGTTCTGTTCTGTTTGGAGTCATTTATGAAGAACGTGATGGTTCTGTTGTGTGTCAGATGACTGCTGATGCTTAGTGTTGGTTTGGTACAGAAGCATGATGTTGCAGCATCTCTTTGAGTAGCTTCTGACAGCTATCTGGAAAGTTCTGGAAGACTGTTCTACGTGGCCTCCGGATTTGTTTGGACCAGGATGAAGGTGTCGGGGCAGGTCTGTGAACAGTCAGAGGTGTAAACCAGTCTGTTGGTGTTTCAGGATGATGCTGAATGATGAGTGGACCATCATGAACAACAGCAGCTCCGAGCTGGACAGCAAGAGACCAAACAAGTACAAGGTGAGTCAAACACGCTCCGGTTCTGTGTCCCACTCTGAGGCTCTGGAGTTAATCCGTGTTAATCTGGAGTTAAACCGTCAGATCAAAGTGTGTGTAATCTGTAGCATCTGTCAGCTTCACTGACCTGCTGAGGAACCACAGATTAAATTCTGCACAACAGCCTGGATTTCTTCAGCAGAGCTCAGACTTCATGCTCAGCGTCTTAGATTATATCTTCAACGTGCAGACAGAAAATAAATAATCTGAGCATCTGTGGGTTTACTGTCCCTGTCAAAGTAATACTGGTACTGAACGAGAAACATCACACAGCTGCTTCAGGGCAGCAGTCTGTTGGTTCTGCTTCTCTGTCTGCTGAAACCATAACATCACAAATACAAGTCCCTCAGTAACATCCCCAAACTAGGCTCCTCTGTTAGATAAAGGTTCCACCTCAGCTGCATCTGCGCTGTTAACAACAACTGAGAAGGTCCAACACAGAGAGACGGAACCATCAGAGCAGTTCTAGCTCAGGCCTGAATCCAGATTCTCACGGTGTGTTTGTGTGTGTGTGTGTGTTCAGAGGTGCTGCACCTTCCTCCTATGGTCTGTCATTGTGCTGCTCGTCATAGCAGCCATCGTCATGGCGACACTGACAGTCCTGCATCTCACCCAGTATCCTCTACCCTTCATCAGCAGGTAACACCTGTCTGCTCTATTCACCTGTCCATGTCTTGGTCTGAATATTCACCCACTGTTGTCATAGTAACAGGGGTGGAGTCTCAACACCTGCCATTTCCACCATTACCAAAGACTCCGGCGCCCTGGTGACCATATCGCGCGTGACAGACAGAGAACCGGTCAGCGTCTTTCTGGACCCAAACTGTCCAGACTTCAGTGAACACTTCCTGCGCTGGGAGGCGCTGCAGAGCTCGCTGCTGAGGACACTGACCAATCACAACGCAGATGAGTGGAAGGAGAGGGGGGCGTTTCAGAAGCTGGGAGATGATCTGAAGGTGTTAACAGGCCATGCCCACAACCTGAGGCTGGAAACAGATTCCCTAAAAAGGGGTCAAGGTGTTCTGGATCAACGGATGGACAGACTGCAGAGCGAACAGAGCCGTGTCATCCAGGTGGAGTTACATATCTCTGAAGCTAACGTAGCAGTTGTTGATCAATACAACAGACCATTAACCTATTGGGCTGTCACCTGCACAGGTGCTGTCTGACAGTCACTCTGCTGTTTTGAAACTAGCAGAGAGTTTCAGTGATTCTCTGCTCGGCCTCAAGAGGGAGGCAGAGAGCCTGAGGAGGCTGAAGTCTGAGCTGAGCCGAGACCTCACACAGACAGGTGAGACTCAGGTAACAACACAGAAGTAATAGACAGGTCAATATGTAGCATACAGGTTACATAGTCACCAATATCTTGCTTTAATTAAGCTCTGATTGTGTCCATGGCAACCTGTCCTCTCAGCAGTCCAACCCAGAGACTGCAGCAACATTGTAGCATCCGGCGTCTCTCAGGACGGAGTTTATTCTGTGTTTCCGACACATGATCCTGACGGCTTTATGGTTTACTGCGACATGAGCACCGACGGGGGAGGCTGGACGGTACGCGCACAGATACACACAGAGCACCAGCGCCTCTACTGATCATCAGAGGATCTGCAGATTGGTAGAGGCCTCAGAGCTTCTGACTAACTGGACGTTTTCAGATGTCTGTAGATCTAATTAAAGTCAAGATAACAGACCTGTTCAATGTGTCGGTCTGAATTCCTAATTCTTCGTCTTTTCATATAAGAACCTATCACAGCTCAGAAAGGACCGGTTCAACTCAGGTGTAGCTGCACGTCTGATCTGTTGTGTTCCACCATGTTCTGAGGAACGATTTTACCTACAGTCTTTCTGTGTGTTTCATTTATTTTATAAGATGTTGTCTTTGGTTACCCTGTTGGTTTGTTGTACAACACCTTGGTGAAACCGAGGATTTACCTTTTGTAGCTGTGAACCTCTATAATAAGGTAAATATGCTGATCTGTGACACCACAGGAACACCTGTCTCCGCACTGTGTGGCACTGGTGTCTTCTGATGTCTGTGTATGTTCTGCAGGTGATCCAGAGGAGGGAGGATGGCTCGGTGAACTTCTTCAGGGGCTGGGAGGCCTACAGGGACGGCTTTGGGATCACTACAGGGGAGCACTGGTTGGGTGTGTTAATGAACTTTATTATTGTGCCAATGAAGGAACAGAGAGACTCTCAGCTCTGATTACTTGAGCCAACAAGGCTGTCACTTTGTTACAGAGCCTCCGTGTGAAGGGTCAACACCCAGATGTTCAGCTGGTGGAGCATAAACCATCATGCGTTGTTGTTCATGAGTGGAGCTCAGTTGTTAGTGTTGAACTGAACAACGTTGTTTTTACAGGATGTTTCAGCGCCTTCCTGACTTTATCCTTTCCTTCTTCCTGATCCACAATGGTTGCTTCTTCTGCTCTTTGTTCTCTCTCATTTTCCTCATTCATCAACTCTTCAAAGTACTCCTTCCACCTTCCTACCACGCCTGTCAGTTCATCTCCATCTTGATCTTTAATCGCCCTAACCTGCTGAACATCCTTCCCATCTCCATCTCTCTGCCTCTCCAACCTGTATAAATCCTTCTCTCCCTCCTTACTGTCCTTAATTAGTTTGGCCTTAGCTACCTCCACCTTCATTTTACGCTGAGTCTCCCTGTTCTCCTGGAGACTCTTCAGTCCTCTCGGTATCCCACTTCTCAGCTGATCTCTTTCTCCGTATCCACTCCTGTACTTCCTTATTCCACCACCAGGTGTCCTTACCAACTTTCCTTCCAGAAGACATTTCAAGTACTCTCCTACCTGTCTCCTTGATGGAATTAGCTGTAGTTTTCCAGTCCTCTGGAAGCGCATTCTGGCCACCCAGAGCCTGTGTGACCAGGCTCAGCTTTCACCACTTTGTCCTCTGTTCTGCCTTTGTCCTCTTCATCTTCCTCACCATCAGATTCATTCTACACACCACCATCCTGTGCAGTCAAGCAACACTCTTACTTTCCACTACCTGCAGTGACCGAGTTCCTTCAGATTACATCTTCTACACAAGATGTAATCCACCTTTATGCTCCTAGCTCTGCTCCTGTAGGTCATCCTGTCTTCCAGCCTCTTCTAGAAGAAAGTGTTCACTACAGTCTTTTCCATCATCTTTACAAAGTCTACCACCATCTGTCCTTCTTCATACCAACCCTGCCCATCACGTCCTCATCACCTCTGTTCCCTGCTCCATCATGTCTATTGAGTTCTGCACCAATCACCATGCTCTCAGCTCTGGAGATATTCTGCATCACTTCATCTAACTTGCTCCAGAACTTCTCCTTCTCCTCCAACTCCCATCCTACCTGTGGGGCATAACCACTAACAACCTTCATTTCTCTGACACTGTTCTCACCTCCAGAACCTTCCTGACAATCTCCTCCTTCAAGATAACTCCTACATCATGTCTCTTCTCCTCCACACCATGGTAGCACACTGCTCCTGAGCTTCTAGCCTTGCTACATTTCCACACGATCTTCTGAACATCTCCACCTTCCTCCTCTTCATCATGTCAGCCAACTCTCTGGCTTCTCCTGTCATAGTCCCAACATTCAAAGTTCCTACTTTACTCTCAGTCCTAGACTCCTGCCTTTCCTCTTCTCTCTCTGTCTCCTTCTCCTCTTCCTCCTCGTCTTCTTTGCTGACCAACAGTAGGCCGATTTCCACCGGTGCTCAGCAGCACCAATGGCAGTTGTTGTTAATCCCAAGCGATTGGAAATGGAGATAGCATTCTTGACTCGCATGGGAGACGTGGCAACAGTTTTACGCCGGATACTCTTCATGACGCAATCATCTGCATTTAAACCAGCTTGGGACCAACACAAATAGGATACAGGACACCCCCTTTTTTTTGTCTGTCTGTCTGATTTTTTAATATTTCTTCATATGTCCTGTCTCAGCATTACAGGCGTACCATATAGAGAAGCTGGTTGCCTACATGCACCAGGGCAGTTTTGTTTGTTTCATTGTGTGTTACCTGGAGAAGAAAAGCTGACTAAGTGACTCCGTCTGCCTGTCTCTTAGGTCTGCAGAGGATTTATGCCCTCACCAGGTCAGGAGGTTTCGAGTTGCGTATCGACATGGCCGACTTCGATAATGCCACAGCTTTCGCTCTTTACTCTGATTTTTCTGTTGGTCGAGACTCTGTGAACCCTGAGGAGGACGGATACCCACTTACTGTGGATGGGTACTCTGGGACTGCAGGTACTGCACACAAATAACGGTACCACGCGCTACTACAGTGTAGAACTGCATGTTAGACAGAACTACACTGTACTTAGTACTCTCCCTCTGCCTCCCCCAGGGGACTCTCTCCTTAAACACTCTGGGATGCGATTTACCACCAAGGACCGGGACCAGGACCAGTCTGAGAACAACTGTGCAGCATACTACCAGGGGGCATGGTGGTACCGAAACTGCCACACCTCCAACCTGAACGGACAGTACCTGAGAGGAGGCCATGCTTCCTATGCCGATGGTGTAGAGTGGTCCAGCTGGACCGGGTGGCAGTACTCGCTGCGGTTCACAGAGATGAAGATACGACCCAGGAAACCAGAGTCCTGAACCGGGTCCTGAGGCAGGAGCGAGTCCAGCTCTGTGCTGCAGATCTCTAGAACCCCTACTTGTATAATATAATGTTGTTCTGAACTGATCCATTCCTGTGGTGCTGTGTGTGTCTGCTGTTTTCCTGATCAATACTGGATCCATATCAATGAGTGATCAGTGATTGTAGTGCTGCGCATTTGATTATTAAACAGTTTTGGACTGAACCAGTCTGGCTGATCCAAGCTTTGAGGTTTAAATCCCAGGCGATTAAAACCAATAAGTGAGTCCTATTGTGATCTTTGAACCTCTTCTGTTTGTGTGAGAGAAGAAGATGGAGATGAATCAGCTGACAGGAAGGAACAGTGTTTCTGTCCTCAGCTGACTCTGTGGTTCAGTCGGATCCAACTGAGAAAACTGTCCACTCCGATTAGATCTAAATGTTCAACAGATGTTTACTTCATCTGAATTAGAAGCATTTTTAACCTCATTTATGGTAAACATTTGTCCTTTAGGTTTATGACATCACATTTCTCATTTTTGTTTGGTGAACCAAAGTGAATACATTTTTAATCAATGATGATAAACATATTCCTGTTCTTCATATTTTTTGCCAGACTTTCAGGTATAAACTCTGTGGCATCATCAGATATTCTCTCCTTGTGGTTGTTGACGAAGGTGCAAAGTTCCTCATGTGCTAGAAAGTGAAACATGGTCGAGATGAAATGTTTCACAAAAGACGGTACCTTTTCATTCCTGCCAAATTCGCTTCCTCCTGGTGCTGGTCCGTTAGGCCCTTCAACCATTCATACCTTTAAAATTCTTTTGGTTTTGAACCGATGTTTCGGGTTTTCTTCTTTAAAAACTAACGCAATGTTTGGAAAGGGACTTTTCCAAATAATTTTCCAGTCGGTACTAGTAAAGGTCATCATTAGCTATATTTGCATGCACAAAATTTCACGATTGGTTTACAATGTATTCAGATTAAAAAACAAAAAATAATTGGATTGTACTTTTTACATGGACATAAGTAATCGAAATAAAACGGCTGATCGGACTAAAAATGTGTCGTGTAAATTTGCTGATCAGAATATTCTGTTAGCATCTAGCCAGAGCATTTAGCCATTCAAGGCCGAAATACGTCACGCTTGACGATGATCGGATTGTTAATCGGCATAAACCATGCCTCTCAGTCGATCCTGCTAAATCCGATCCGAATAAAACAACTGACATGTTTACATGAAACATTTTTACTCGGATTGGCCATTTATTCCGATTATTTATGTCCACATAAACGTAGCCATGGAGACAAAAATAAACAGCATCTGCAGATATAAATAAGAACAAGCAATATGAAACACTGAGTGTGCTTAAAATGTGCTTAAACTGAACTTCTGCGACCTCTGCCCCCACCATTCAATGTTCTAATTCAAACCCCACTGCTGTTCTTTTAGAACATGTGTGCTTCATTTTTATTACTTTACTTTATTTTAAAGCCTAAGGGATTTAATAGGCCATTTCACTGTTTGGAAGGGGAGGACATTTAAAGCAACAGCCAACATGTCCAGGTCTGGTTGAACAAGCAAGTCCACCCCAAGAGGAGACCACCAATATGAAAAGAACATGTATGCACAATATATCTCTAGTAACATCACTATCGGCCTACAATCAAGATATCGCTATCGGTCCGATAAATAAAACCGGGATGACATCAACAACTGATGATTATTTCTATGTTGTTGCTGTTTGTGGTTTTTTTTGTGGGTAGGGAGGGTTGTGGCGATGAGGAGCAGGAATGGGATATGTGTTCAACTGAAGCAGGGAAGAAATGTTAGCGAGGTTTTCATTTTGTGATAGTGTTGAAAGGGGAGCGAAATACATATCAGTAAATGTTGGCTATGGGCCATAACAGCAATATTAATATTGAATATTGATATTGATATTGGCCCAAATTGTCATATCAGTGCATCCCTCGGAATCAGAAAGAGTTCAAGCTTCTTGGGAGATATGTGAGGAGGAAACCAGGCCAGACTAAGGTTTGCCAGAGAGGACCAGGAGATATGGACAGAAATATGTGGACACCAGAACAGAGTCATATTTGCTATAAAACACATGTAGCATTCCAGGAAAAGCTGTGAAGCATGGATGTGAAGGTATCATGGTTTGAGGTTTGCTACAGCAGAACCTGACCACCACACCACTAATTTTACTGAGAACACAAATGTGAGAACAAGTGTTAAAAAATTATACCTGAAGCAAAAATCATAGCCCAGATTTTGATCTCAGATGCTGTGAGGTGACTAGAAACAGGTTGAACATGCAAGAAACTCATCAAACATCTTAAGCCAAAAGTGAGGAGTGAGACTTAAACTTTCCTCAGACTGATGTCAGAGTTGGAGACAGATGGAGAAGAGAAGCATTTCAGCCAAAGTAAGAACAGCTATTATGGAGTAGGGTCTCCTCAGATGTTCAATATGTTGTATTAAACCACAAAATGTGTTTTCAAGCTGAATCAATCTTATTGCTTTACTCATTAGGAGTTAAAATCTATCTATCTATCTATCTATCTATCTATCTATCTATCTATCTATCTATCTATCTATCTATCTATCTATCTATCTATCTATTCTTTATCTATCTAATCTATCTAATCTATCTATCTTTTTCTATCTATCTATTTATCTATCTATCTATCTATCTATCTATCTATCTGTCTATCTGCCGTTTTCTGTCTGTCTGTCTGGGCTTTTTCTGTCTGTCTGTCTGTCTATCTATCTATCTAACTGTCTATCTATCTATCTATCTAACTGTCTGTCTGTCTGTCTATCTATCTATCTAACTGTCTGTCTATCTATCTATCTATCTATCTATCTAACTGTCTGTCTATCTATCTATCTGTCTATCTATCTAATATCTATCTATTTTATCTATCTATTCTATCTATCTATTCATCTATCACTATCTATCTATCTATCTATCTATCTATCTATTTTCTATCTATTTAACTATCTATTTTATCTATCTTTTTCTATCTATCCCCCTTATCTAAACAACCCTATCTATCAATCTATCTATCTGTCTGTCTATCTGTCTGTCCCATCTATCTTTTCAAACTGTCTATCTATCTATCTATCTTTTAAACTTTCTGTCTGTCTGTCTGTCTATCTATCTATCTATCTATCTATTCTATCTATCTATCTATCTATATCATCTATCTATCTATCTATCTATCCTATCTATCTATCTATCTATTCAATAATTTCTATCTATCTATCTAACTATCTATCTATCTATCATCTGTTCTGTCTGTTCTTTATCTAAACCCAACGTGTCTGTCTGTCTGTCTATCTGTCTTAATCTATCTATCTAAACTAAATTTTATCTATCTATCTATTATCCTATCTATCTTATCTATTAATCTGTCTATCTGCCTGTCTGTCTGTCTGTCTGTGCCTGTCTTGTCTATCTATCTATCTATCTATCTATCTATCTATCTATCTATCTATCTAACTGTCTGTCTGTCTGTCTGTCTATCTGTCTATCTATCTATCTATCTATCTATCTATCTATCTATCTATCTATCTATCTATCTAACTGTCTGTCTGTCTGTCTGTCTATCTGTCTTTTCTATTATTTTATCTATCTATCTATTATCTATCTATCTATCTATCTATTAAACTATCTATCTATCTATCTATCTATCTTTCTATCTGGTTTTTGGGCCCTTTTGCTGTCTGTCTGTCTGTCTTGTCTGTCTGTCTATCTATCTATCTAACTGTCTATCTATCTATCTATCTAACTGTCTGTCTGTCTATCTATCTATCTAACTGTCTATCTATCTATCTAACTGTCTGTCTGTCTGTCTGTCTATCTGTCTATCTATCTATCTATCTTAATCTAACATCTATCTATCTATCTATCTATCTATCTATCTATCTTATTTTATCTATCTATCTATCTATCTATCTATCTATCTATCTAACTGTCTGTCTGTCTATCTGTCTATCTATCTATCTATCTATCTATCTATCTATCTATCTATCTATCTATCTATCTGTCTATCTGCCCTTTTGTCTGTCTGGGCTTTTCGGTTTGTCTGTCTGTCTATCTATCTATCTAACTGTCTATCTATCTATCTATCTAACTGTCTGTCTGTCTATCTATCTATCTAACTGTCTATCTATCTATCTAACTGTCTGTCTGTCTGTCTGTCTATCTGTCTATCTATCTATCTATAAATACTTTATGTTCGTGGGTAATAACGGGATGATCGTCACCCATCGCTGATGACGTGGTCACGTGGCCACGCCACCCGAGTAAAAAAAAAACTCAGGCTGTGATTCGCGGGAAAATGAAAAAATGGCGGCTGAGAACGTTTGAAGTTCAGCGCCGCGAAACAGAAACAGGAGAACCAGGCGGACACGGAGAGCAGCAGGAGACAGACACTCTCTGAGCCGGTACCGAGCTCCTGACTGCCTCACGGGCACTGGAACCCGAGCAGGTCGGAGAGAACCAGGAGGGAGGAGAGACCGTGAACGCTTCAGAGGTGAGACCCGGCGTTGTTCTGGAACAGGACCCAGTTCTGCTGGTTGACACTGGTCCGGCTCAGTCCGATCAGAGCTGAGCAGTGGTATTAATGTAGACAGTGATTGATACTAACGGGACGGTACAGTGATGATGAGAGGAAGGTGCTGATACTCAGCCATCGGCAGTTATTAACGGGTTTACCGGGTCAGGGTGTGCTGCTTTCTGTGGTTAGCAGGTTAGTTAACGGTTCATGATCAAGAGGTGTACTGCGCATGCTCTGACCTGTCAGAAACCCCCTGACAGTTCAGGAATGAATCACAGCAGCAAGCTGAACAACTGTCTTTCTGTCTTTACATCCGTCTGTCTCAGTGTCTGTCTGCCCGATGTCACATCTGTCTGTCTCTGCTGGATGTCCAGGAAGTTCATCAAGACCTTCTGCAGTCTGGACCCTCAGGTGTCTCACCTGTCTGTCACTGCCTCTCCTTTCATGTCTAACATGTCTGTCTGTCTCACATCTGTCTGTCTCTGTTTACAGGATGTTTGAGGACCTGATCGAACCCTTCTGCAGTCTGGACCCTCAGGTGTCTCCAGGAGGCGGGGCATGCCACAGCAGAGGAATCCTTGAGGATGAGGGGGCGGAGACTAACCTGAGTGAGGGTCAGTTTGTTCTCTGTCGTTGGTCAGATGGGCTTTATTACGTAGGAAAGATCCAGAGGGTGAGTTTACGCGCAGACATCATTCTCTCAGCAGTCTGTTCTGATTGGCTTGGAGCTCTGAGTGTGTTGTTCTGATTGGCGGACAGGTGAGCCCCCCTAGACAGAGCTGCTTCGTCACATTTGAGGACAACTCCAAGTTCTGGGTCCTTTGGAAGGACATCCAACATGGTGAGATGAACATACGATACAAGGTTTTTGTCTTTATTCATCAGTCAGATCAGGTCTGAGTGTCCAGAACCAGTTGGGGGTTTAGGCAGGTCCAGAATCAACTAAACCAGTGTCATGATGTCAAAGGGTCATATTCAGTTTATAATTTATAAAAAAGTAGAGATATTGAAGTTTGAATTCCTTCATTTATGTTGACCGAGGCTGCTCCAGCATTTATGCATTTACTATGAGCAGTTAATGAACAAGCAAATGGCCAAAAATGTCCACAAGGACAAGTCCAAGCAGGATAGATAAATTTTCACTGCAGTGGGGTGCAGATATATTATCTTTTTCGTAACATTACATGACAATAAATAATAAAAGTGAATAAGTATTTGGATGACGGCATAATTACTGCAACATTTCTGCATCCGTTTAAAAAGTGCACTGGTTGCTCCTCGTTTTCTGTGTAAAACCTGACAGCAGATATTTGCTCAAATGTTTCTCATTTGCTGAGAAATAAATCACACAAAATCTGTAGTTCTGTCAGGATGGACCTGAACATAGCAAGGTGGACCTGGGAGCTTCAGGGGAGGTGTTAAGGATGTGTTTTGGGCCGGTACCGATGTTGATGCCGATATGTTCATCCCATCACTAGATAAAACACAGTTAAACATGCAGCTCAGAACCAGGCTTAGAACCACGATGCTAATGGTTCAAATACGTCATACTCGGTACCATTTCTGGTACCGCGGCAACATTTTGTGAGGGCACAGGGTTGTTTTTAGTTAAGGTCAAAACTATGAATAATTACAATATGACATTAAAGCTGCAATCAGCATTGTAGGCCCTCGCAGCTCAGCGCAACTCGGCCTGTGCAGCGACCGTGAGAGCCTGGCATCGCCACCTGCACGCCACCGACATGGCCGCCACTCGATTCAACACGTCGCCACTAGCTGGCACTGAGCGAACTGTCATACAATCTTCGGTTTGCTGTTTGGGGGCTAAAAAGATCAACCATATTCAGTTTGGAGTGAATCGGACCATGCATGTGTAATTTAGAGCCAAACGTATGGCTGTGGCGTGACTTCAGAATTCGCCACGCCGCCACAACCACACACCCCAGCCAAACCAGTAAGCACTGGAGACTGACTTAGACCATCATGTTATCTGTCACTTGGGACAGTTTCACAATGATTATGTGAAGGACACCGAATACGGACCATCAAAAGGAAAACATGACACTTCCTGTTCTCAGGGGGCGTGGCTTCGATGATGTCAGCATCTGATCAGTGAATATTGTTCAGGGCCAGAGGCAGATCAATCTCAGAAGGTTTCATGTGTCTGTGACTATCCTTGTAGGAACTATATCAATTTCGTCTTTCATGGCGAGAAGTCATATTTTGAGGCGTGGCCACGCCCACACGCTTTCATGTACCAAAAAGCTTTTGATAACTTTTGATCCCCAATGCCTTAAGAGTATACTGAGTGATTTTCAAGTCTCTAAGTCAAAAGCTGTAGGAGGAGTTCGCTCAGATATGCGGGCTAGAAAGGGCAAAACTGGGGTCAAAATACAAACTTCAATCCAAAACGGCCGACTTCCTGTTGGGTTTGGACCAACGCTCCAACAGACTTTTTTGTAGGTCCTGAGAAGTTACATAAGTGTACCAAATTTCAGATTCCTCGGTCAAAGCATGGCCTGGGGCTGATTTTTTTAAATTTTCTAGGGGGCGCTGTGGATGAATTAGACCACAGCCACCAAACATGTCATCAGATTTCTTTGGGGGACTGGACTAGGATCAATCACATTGAATTTGGTGCAGATCAGATGATGTATATGGAAATTAGAGCCAAACGTATGGCCATGGCATGACGTCTGACTTCGCCACGCCGCCACGGCCACGACCTTTCATGAAAAGTTACTGTCCTTCAAACGAAGTTAGACCCACTAGTTATCTGTCATCTGACACAGTTTGAAGCAGACTGAGTGTAGACAGCCAGAAAGTGACCTCTCCCAGTAAAAAAAAAATTACTTCCTGTTCTGAGGGGGCGGGGCTTTGATGATGTAATCATATGACCCCATAGGGTCGTCGGGAACCTGAAGGTCCTCCTTCATGGGAACTTTGGTGTCATTTGACCTTTTTTTGGGACATTTATTGCATTTTTTGGCATTGGGTGCAAAGGCCAAGTTCGTGCCCTGGCCGAAAACTCACGATTTTGATAACTTTTAATCCCCCATGCCTCAACTGCATATTGACGAAATCTGAAGCCGATAGCTCAAATTCCCTAAAAGGAGTTCGTTACAGTTCGAGGTGAGTAAAAGTGAAAAACGGGCAAAAATTGGCCTTTGATCCAAAATGGCCGACTTCCTGTGCATTTTAGGGCATACCCCCAGGAGACTTTTTTCTTGGTTTGAGGAGCTCTACCTGTGTACCAGGTCTGGCCACGCCCACTGGCGACAACATTAAAGAACCAAAATTTCAGGCGGGGGACAATTTTGGGTGAAAGTGTGTGCATCTAGGGGCTTGGCAAAGCCCCCAAACTGCCCCACAAAGAGGCAGCAGAATAATAATAATAAGAAATCCTACGATTACAAATGGCCCTTGCAGGCTTCCTGCTCGGGCCTAAATATCGGAATTTCCTTGATTAGGGCAAAAGCATGAAGTAGGGGACAATTCAGAACTGATTTAGAGAAATCTTGAAGCGTCACCTCCCTGTTTGGTGAACCAGACTGGGCAACACTTAAAAGTGGACCTCTGATTCAGTCACGCAGTAAATGTATTTTCTTCTAATTGTCTTTAGTGAGCCTCTGTGTGTTTCCATCTGCTGTTGACCCCAGTACATGTTACAGCCGGGGGATGAATAAAGGATCGTTCTGTTCTGAATGTTAGAATAAAAATGGATCGGCTGCATGCTTATCTTTTACAGTTTAACCAGGACCTGGTCCATTCAGCAGAATCCTCTCCTCTGTGATCAGCTGCGGCAGCAGGTCAGTTGCTGCAGGTTCCTACGTTGTTCTGCTTAGATGGTCAGCTCCAGGCTGGTTCCACCATACCCAGAGTTACTATGAGCCACCTGAGGCTCCCACAGAGTCGGGCCTATTTGACCCACAGACGTACTCGAGGCGGACTCAGAGTGGATGTCCAGCCGACACGTCCGCGATAAGCTCATACTTAACAACCGCGTACTCGGTGTCGCGCAATAAACCGCTCTGCAGGAAAAAGTCTAAGGATGGAGAGTTTTCAATTTTAATTGAGTAGAAGTCTGGAAAACTGGAATTTCCACATTCGTAGAAGCCACAGCCAGTACCGGTTCTGGTCAGCTGCATCAGGACAAACTTGTCCCCCTAAAGGCATCATTCTTCAGAATGACAGCTTCTATCACCACTGGTGTCCACCAGCAGGTCCTCGGGTGGACACCACAACAGGCACAGATAACAGACGGTTTGTTAAGATCTTCCATGGAAACAGAGAAAATATTCTGATTTGTTTTTTTTGGTAACTGAACTTCTTATAAATGGCTGCCTCCTCGATGCACTCAAGTATACGCAGTGAGTGGGTAAAGGTTCAGTAAAACAGCAGAACTCACTGATACTCAGGTTCAGTTCACAAACATAAAGTCCAAATCCTAGGTGGTGAGAAAGTCATTAGGACTAGAACATGGGTTCCTGACCTAACGACCTTAAGCTCCGCTGGTCTGCTCTGCCTGCGCAGAGAGGTGGTGGAGGCTTGCGAAGGAATAAGTGACAAGAAACCAGCGACAGGTATCAGGTGTAGGTGTAAACAGGGTTCAAAGGGCACCAGTGAACGATGCACTGATGGTGTCCATGCCTAGCCAGGCTACGGGGACATAGGAGCATGACAGAGGTAGGCTGGAACACCTGAACTTCTGGATCGTTAATGAGTAGAAATCTGATGTTCAGGAGTGTTTGGAGATCAAATACCAGCAGAGAGAAAACGACAAGCACTCCCAGCTTCTCTGACACAAGCAAAAGGGACTCCCTCTGGTGGTTCCACAGAGTAGTCCTACTGGTTTATTGATTGCTCTGTAGTGTTAAACTGGTCACATCCTCGTTAAGGATCCCCTGTGAGGATCACAGAACCTTACCTGCCTCAGTGAAATCTGTTAGGAAGTCTGCATCAAATCATTGGCTGCTTGGACCTGACACTGTTTGTCTCATTCATGTGCCTAAATCTGTCCAATCACGTTGCAGCTGGAATCCCAGGGGAGGAGCCTCGCTGCTCAGTGTGTCAAGGGGCGGGGCCAACCTCTGACATCCAATCGAAGCTGAACAATGACATCCTGATCTGTGGAAAGTGTGGCATTGGTGAGTCTGCTATGGTTGCCAAGGTAACTAGATGATGCTGCTCAGAGCTTTTTAGGTCCGTTTGGTCGTCAGTGATAAAGCTGGATCATTATGATGTTTGCTGCAGTGAGCGTCTCAGCCTTTAGGGGGCAGCAGCTCCTCAGTCTCTTTAGCCGTATACAGGTACATCTCACAACGTTTGAATATCGTGAAAAAGTTCAACATTTTTGTCTCTCATTTCAGAAACTAAACGCGTATATCACAGAGATTCATTCTAATCAGCTAATTAACTCCAAACACCTGCAAAGGTTTCCTGGGCCTCTGGATGTTCTCTCAGTCTGGGTCAGTAGGAGACACGATTATGGAAGTGAAATAGTCTCATTAGAATTAGACATTTTTTAGACATTGAATTTATAACACAGAATTTTTATCCTGTGCAATTATGTATGTGAATTTGTTTTTGTACTTAAAATTCGCCTGCAGGTATTCGCCTGCAGGTATTCGCCTGCAGAAATTCGCCTGCAGAAATTCGCCTGCAGAAATTCGCCTGCAGAAATTCGCCTGCAGATATTCGCCTGCAGAAATTCGCCTGCAGATATTCGCCTGCAGAAATTCGCCTGCAGAAATTCGCCTGCAGATATTCGCCTGCAGAAATTCGCCTGCAGAAATTCGCCTGCAGAAATTCGCCTGCAGAAATTCGCCTGCAGATATTCGCCTGCAGAAATTCGCCTGCAGAAATTCGCCTGCAGAAATTCGCCTGCAGAAATTCGCCTGCAGATATTCGCCTGCAGAAATTCGCCTGCAGATATTCGCCTGCAGAAATTCGCCTGCAGAAATTCGCCTGCAGAAATTCGCCTGCAGAAATTCGCCTGCAGAAATTCGCCTGCAGAAATTCACCTGCAAATGTGTTGCTGCTTCTTCCGGTCACTTCAAAACAAGAGCATCTGCGGACAGGGTCGGGGCGCTAGCTGTCATCAGGTCAGTCAAACAAAAAAAAATTCACATACATAATTGCACAGGATAAAAATTCAGTGTCTTAAAGTCAATGTCTAAAAAATGTCTAATTCTAATGAGACTATTTTACTTCCATACACGATCATGGAGAAGGCCGCTGAGTGGACAGATGTCCAGAAGACAGTCACTGACACCCCCCACAAGGAGAGGAAGCTAACAAAAGTCATTGTGACAGAAGTTGGCTTTTCACAGAGCGCTGTATCTAAGTATATTCATAGAAAGTTGAGTGGAAGGGAACGTCTGGTAGGAAGAGCTGCACCAACAACAGGCAGAACCGCGGCCTTGAAAGAATCAGAATCCATCCAAGAATTTGGGGAGTGGACTGAGGCTGGAATCAGAGTATCAAGATCCACTAGGCTCAGATGGATCCATCACACGGGCTTCAAGAGTCTTACCTGGGCTGAGGAGAAACAGAACCGGACTGTTGCTCAGTGGTCCAAAGTCCTGTTTTCATATGAAAGTAAGGTTTGCATCACCTCCATGCAACGCCACATCAATGCGGTAATTCATGCCAAACCCTAACCCAGACCCAGACCAAGTACTGAGAGCATAGAAATGAACATCGTTTACAGAATCCTGACTGTTTAAAATCTCCTTTTTAATGAGCTGATGTATTATTCTGAATTTTGGGTTTTCACTCTGTGTGTGTTGAATCTATGTAACATTTCAGTTTCTTTCTGAAATGAGGGACAGAAATGATTCAAGTTTTTCATGATGTTCTGTTTGTTTTAGCTGAGCCTGTGTCTCCTGTCCACAGAGTCATCCTGTCATGGCATCAGCTGGTGTTTCTGTCTTTCAGGTTTCCACCAGTTATGCCATGTTCCTCCAGTAGAGGGCAGTGTCACTGAGCTGAGCCCATGGTTCTGCAGACGCTGCGTCTTTGCTTTGGCTGTCCGGGTACCAACTGTTTCTGTTTCTAAGCAGATCTTGACCCGTCTCTGACTCGTCCGTCTGTCTTATTCACTTGTCTGTCTCTGACCGGGCTTTCCTACAGAAAGGTGGCGCTCTGAAGAAAGGTCCAATAAGCAAAGCTCTGTGGGCCATGAAGCAGGTTCTGCCATACAACCTGGCATCGTTGAACTGGGACTCTCAGCACCGAACCAATCAGCAGCATTGTTACTGTTATTGTGGCGGGCCTGGAGAGTAAGATGACTAGTCAGAGAGCTCTCTGCAGATGTTGGCTGTTACCTGGATGCTGATGGTGATGGTCTCTGTGTGCAGGTGGTACCTGAAGATGCTGCAGTGTTTCAGGTGTCAGCAGTGGTTCCATGAAGCGTGCACTCAGTGTCTGCAGGACTCCATGATGTTCGGGGACAGGTGAGACTCTGTCTTGATGTTGGGGAACAGGTGAGTCTCCGTCCTTGTTTTTATTGGAAGGTTCTGATGGTTCTCGTCTTGCTTAGGTTCTACCTCTTCCTGTGTGCGGTCTGTAACAAGGGGTCAGAGCATGTCCGCCGTCTGTCCCTCAGGTGGGTCGATGTGGTCCATCTGGCTCTCTACAACTTGTCCGTCAGCAGCAAGAAGAAATACTTTGAGCTGGATGAGATTTTGGCCTTCGTCTCTGCTAACTGGGGCCATTTACAACTAGGAAAGGTAACAGAGTCACCTGACCCAGACCAGGAGACCTGAGCTGACTGAAATGTCTCGTGTTGAACTCAACCGTAATAAACGGTTCAGACCTGGACTGTGGCTACCAGGCAGGTCGGAGCTGGAGCTGAAGGTGTTGGTGCAGACAGTTACCTGACTGTTAATGTTTCTGTTCCCTCAGCTGTCCAACACTCCTCCAGCAGAAAGGGGGCAGCACCTACAGGATGCCCTCAATAAATACAAGAGCAAGTAAGAAGCTTTGATCATTTTTTGCCTGCAGGCATGCAGAAACACACACCTCAACTGTTTCAGACTTGGTTCTGATCCAACCACTCACTCCAGTGGTTTTTATGAGAACGACACAAAGTAGAGCATCTCTGTGAGGTAGAAGGAAAACAATAACTCATGTTTTGCAACATTTTTAACAAATAACATTTGAAAAGTATTTGTATTCAGCCCCTTTTACTCTGATACCCCTGAACCACAGATGTATCTCTGTCAACACACCTGAACCACACATCATTGGGTCATTAGCAGGGCTCTGTAGAACCTGAGTGCATGAGGAGATAATAAGAGTTTCACACCTTTCCAAAAAAAAAAATTCAGTTGAACCAACTACCCTCAGAAGTCACCTAATCAGCAGCCAGAGTCCAGCTGTCTGAGTCTAACAACAGATGTTCTGTTTCTGGCCTTTAGAGACCAACCAGCATCAGGAAGTCCAAGGAACCCAGCAGAGAGGGTCAGGGAGGAGGTTGTGGAGAAGTCTTAAGTTTCCAGTCCACTATAAGCTATGACAGGGCTCATCAAACTAACACTGCACATCCACCTGAACACACCATGGTCTCACTGAAACATGGTGGTGGCAGCATCATGCTGTGGGGATGCTTTTCTTTAGCAGAGACAGGAAAGCTGGTCAGAGTTGATGGGGAGATGGATGGAGCTAAATCCAGGATAATCCTAGGAGAAAGGTTCACCTTCCACCTTCCGCCCTGAACATACAGCCAGAGATAAAATAGATGGTTTAGATCAAAGCACATTCATAGGTTAGATTTGCCTAGTCAAAGTCCAGAACTAAATCTGAAAGAATTAACAGGAATTCTTGGAAACTGATGTCCAAAGATGGTCTCCATCCAGTCTAAGTAAGCTTGAGATGATTTTAGAATGAGCAAACATTTGAATTATTAGACGAGTGAAGCTTTTAGAGACACACCTGTAAAGACCTGGAGCTGCAGCCACAGATGGTTCTATAAACTCAGGTGCATGCCACACTTTTCAGAATTGTATTTCTGTAAACTAGAAAACACGAGTCATTTTCCTCCTACCTCACAGGAGCTACTCTGCGTTGGTCTGTCACATTAAGTTTGTGGGTGTCTGGATGTTTGTCTTCAGGTTCCTGTGTGGTAAAGAGATGAAGAAGAGGAAATGCATTTTCTGTCTGAGGACCAGAGTTCCTCCCAACCCTCCCAACAAACTCTTTCCTGAGCGTGCCCAGAACGACAGTGGGCGGGGCTCCAAGAAGACCTCCTCCAGGTAAATCCTGTGACACCTTAGACATCGACAAGTATCAGAAGCCAACTAGTTTTTGGTTTTAGTCCAGATACCAGACTGTAAAAACTGAACGGAACCAGCAGATGGGCTGTCAGAGTTCTATCACCTTAGATCTGAGTAGGTTACCCCTTTTCCACCAATGCGATAATTCAATTCAATTCAGTTTATTTATATAGCGCCAATTCACAACACATGTCGTCTCAAGGCACTTCACAAAAGTCAGGTTCATACATTCAATTAATCTTAATCATTGAACAGTGCAGTCAGATTCTGTTATTTATTCAAATTGGATAAAAAAGTTTTTCTATCTAAGGAAACCCAGCAGATTGCATCCAGTCAGTGACTTGCAGCATTCACTCCTCCTGGATGAGCATGTAGAGACAGTGGACAGTCACTGGCGTTGACTTTGCAGCAATCCCTCATACTGAGCATGCATGTAGCGACAGTGGAGAGTGGAAAAAACTCCCTTTTAACAGGAAGAAAACCTCCAGCAGAACCAGAACCAGGCTCAGTGTGAGCGGCCATATCGGCCACGACCGACGGGGGTAGAGAGAACAGAGCAGAGACACAAAGAGAACAAAGAAGCACTGATCCAGGAGTACTTTCTATGGGAAGGAAAAGGTAAATGTTAATGGATGTAGCCTCCTTTAGTCGTTTCACCTAGAAGGAAAGAACAGATAAACTCTGAGCCAGTTTTCAAGTTAGAGTCTGCAAGAGAGCACATAGAGGTAGTTACAGTAAAAGCTCAGTCATAGTGCTAGGTCTAGGAGAGAGAAAGGGTTAAAAACACTGAAAGACAGGGCCATGTGGATCATCGGTAGATGGGGTGAGCATTAAGTGTTGCCAGCAGAAGCTTGGAGGATTCCCCTCCAGAAAGGTGTTACAGGTAGACACAGAGTCAGCCCAGTGTAGCTTCTAGGAAGAGAGAAGAGAGAGAACAAAGTTAAAAGCTGAAATAACAGCAAATAATGCGAAACTGTAGAGCAGTGTGAGAATGTAGTGAAGAGAGTGAAAAAGTGTCATTATGTCCTCCAGGCCAAGCCTAAGCCTATAGAAGCATAACTACAGAGATAGCTCAGGATAACCTAAGCCACTCTAATATAAGCTTTATCAAAAAGGAAAGTTTTTAAGCCTAGCCTTAACAAGTAGGGGAAGGGTGTCCCGCTCACGGACTAAAACTGGAGCTGGTGCCACAGGGGAGCCTGATAACTAAAGATCTCCTCCCATGTCTACTTCTAGAGACTCTAGGAAACACAGTAAACCTGCAGTCTTTTTTTCTCGAGAACGAGTGCTCGTTAGGAACGTATGGAACAAATCAGCTCTCTGATGTATGATGGAGGTAAATCATTAGGGCTTTATATGTGAGGAGGAGAATTTCCAAATTCTATTCTGGATTAACAGGGAGCCAATGAGGGAAGCTAAGTAAGGGAAATATGATCTCTCTTTTTAATTTTCATCAGCAACTTGCAGCAGCTATTTTGCAATCAGCTGACGGATTTAACTGCATGTGTTGTGGACATCCGGATAGTAAAGAATTACAATTAGTCCTAGCCTTGAAGTAACAAAATGCAGGAACTAGTGTTTCCAGAATCAATCCTGAGAACAGAGAATTCTAATTTGGCAATGTTCGGAGGTGAAAGAAGGAATCCACTAGAAACCGTTTAATATGGGATTTTTAAATGACATGTCCTGGTAAAAAGTAACACCAAGGTTTTTTCCTTATTATTCGGAGGTCCATTTAATGCCATCCAGGTTAAGTGATTGACTAAGCAGTTTCTTTTTTAAAAGACTCCGGTCAAAGACGGACAACTTCTGTCTGTCGAATTTAGAAGCAGAAAGTTCAAAGTCATCCAAGTTGTATGTCTTCAGACATGCTTGTAGTCTATCTAACTGGTTGGGCTTCATCAGGAGTTTATGGAGTAAGTAAAGCTCGAGTGGTCATCAGCGTAAACAGTGAAAATTTATTCTATGCTGCCTGATAATTTGACATATTGGAAGCATATATATAGTAAATGAGGGAATGGCCAAGCTACTGAACCATGTGGTATGTCACAATTAACCCTGGAGTTTAAAAATGATTTCATATCTTACATGAACAAACTGGAATCTGTCAGACAATAAGCATAGTTAACCAGCAGTGCTGTTCACTGATTACGAACAGCATATCTCAGCCCTTTCTCAAGAGAAATTATGATCGACGTATGAAATTGCAGCATGAGATTAAGAAACCAGTTACAGACCACAAGGTCCAGTTATCTGAGGCCAAAGAATCTCATTAGTGACTTTCAGCAGAGTGTTTCCAGTGCTACGGAGGGAACTCTGAAACCTGAACTGAAAACTTCTTCAACAGGTCAGATGCTGTGTAAATGACTCAACACACAATTTGAGATTTAGCAACTATTTTCTCAAGAATTTTAGATATCAGAACGGACTAGATTGGACAAACGGTCTTTAATTTATTAAGTCATCTCGATGCAAGCGAAGTTTCTTAAGCAAAGGTTTAATTACAGCTACCTTAAAAGCTTGTGGGACATATCCATTTACAAAGATAGATCAATCATACTAAAATGCGGGCTGGTAATCAAGGGGAGAACTTCATTAAATAATTTGGTTTGGATCAGGGTCTAACATACAAGTTGAAGGTTTAGATGAAGCTAATATTCTGATAACTCAGGAAGCTCCAAAGGATTCAAAAACAGTCCAAACACAGATCGGTCTACAGATTTCCAAATGTCGTCTCACTTGCTGAGGATGAAGTATCATATCTGGGAGATTGTCAACAGATTTTCTTCTTAATATGGACATCAATTTTATTGGAAGAATCCCTAAAGTCATGACGGCTTGACGAGCTAAGGGAAATGGAGGCTCAACAGAGCTATGACTCTGTGTAAGTTTAGCAACTGTACTAAGAGAAACCTAGGATTATCTTTTTCCCTTCTATTAAGTGATGAGAAAATAAGCTAGTTCTTAGTTGGTGAAGGTGTATTTTTATAAACACATAGGCTGATTTGTCCGATTAAGTAGAATCCTCTAGCCGTGCTGCCTAGAGCGACCATGTTTCCTCTCCCAATTTCCCTTAAATTGTGCTTTAACGTACGCAGCTCTAATTAAAACCAGGGAGCCCAATCCTCTATGAATAATAACCTTCTTTTTCAAGGGGCTGCATTGTCTAATGCACCCACACAAGACGAGTCAACACTCATGACAAGGAGAATCAAATTGTGAAGGAGAAGAAACAAAAATTTATTGCCCTACCACTCTGTTTTTCTGTGATAATGAGGAGATTAAACAGTGGAACAGATTCTTTAAAGGTTGTTACAGCATCATTATGATTAAGATCATACTATAATGAAATTTTCTTTCATGTGTGGGATACCGGTTAAAATAAACTCAAAGGTTATCTAAAAATGGTCAGACAGCACAGAGGTTGTGAGAAATATTTGTTATGTCATTTACACTCAATGCCATATGTCAGCACAAGGTCCAGAGAATGAAGACAAAGGTGGGTAGGTTTGTTACAGCTTTTGAGTAAAGCCAATTGAGTCTAAGATACCATTAAAGATATATTTAAGCTATCACTTTCAGTGTCAACATGATGTTGTAAAATCCCCCAAACTATAAAAAACTTTATCTGTATTTAACACTAAATCAGATCAAAAGTTGTCAAACTGATCTAAAAATGAGAGTAAGGGCCTGGTGGACGGTACAAAACAACAAACAGAAGTGGTTTTAGTGCTTTGCAATTTGGATGAGGAAAACTAAGGATTAAATATTCAAAAGAGTTGTAGCTATTGATTGGTCTGGGACCAGCCTGTTCCGGTTCCTGAACGGGACTTCCAACCAATGATTCGTCTTTCCGCCAACGAAAAGACGTTCCAGAGCGAGAACTCAGGTTCAACATGGGCTCTGCAGAATACTTGGTTCTTCTGCCCGAGCCGCAACGTCACCTGTGGGCGGGTCGAAGCTGCAGACAGTAGAAGCAACAAGTAAGGAGGTGAAGACGAAAAGCGTACCGTATAAACGTTACTTATGTTTGTAGACACTCACTGTATAACTGCTGGTTCTGTTACGCTCGCGGTTCTCCTTCCGTTTTAACTGAACTTTATGGAAGCTCTGGTTCTGCGTTAGAAGGAACAGAGCTCGGGCAGCTCCGCTGTCTCGCTTTCCCCCCGCGTTGTGTAACGCCCCCTCTTAATGAATCATGCCTGGTTCCCAAAACTGTTGGAAACGCGGTCGGTGCTCAACAGAACTCCAAAGTTCAAAGGCCCGTGAACCGGACGGTTCAAGAACAAGAGTTCCTTCAGTGGATAAACGCTATCTGAGAGCAGGATGTTCTGTTTGTGTCCAGTGTTCTGGTTGAAAGGAAGAAAAGGAAGTCCAAGTGGCTCCTGGAGGACGCCATTCCCACCGTAAGACTTCTTCTGTGGTTTTTGATTGGGTTTAGTTTCAGCATCAGACTGGAGTCTCATCTATGTGTCCTTGCAGAATGAGCTGACCTGCAGCTGGACCTCCAACCACCACATGGCTAACATATTTGACTTCACTCTGGATGAGCTGCAGAGCCTGAAGAGGTCAGGTCCAGGCGACGAT
The DNA here is from genome assembly GCA_036173005.1 of Crenichthys baileyi. Taxonomy (NCBI): domain Eukaryota; kingdom Metazoa; phylum Chordata; class Actinopteri; order Cyprinodontiformes; family Goodeidae; genus Crenichthys; species Crenichthys baileyi. Next base: position 194,812 of record JAHHUM010000409.1, on the reverse strand, counting down.
CTGTGTGTTGACCAGAGAACATTAGAACAGCAGGTTCCCTCTCTGATGATTGTCCTGTTCCTCCTCAGCAGCTCCAGTAGAACCGTCAGCATCGATCAAGACTCCACTGACGCCTCCACCTCTGGTTCTGTCACCACCAGCGGCTCATATCACTTCAGGTAACCCATCCTCTGTCTCACCTGCAGTCTGTTAGAGGAACACCTGACTTGGATCTTCTGTCTTTTTGCAGGAGGAGAGTGGGCAGCAGGAAGAGGAAGTTGCCTAGCAACAGCTACAGCCAGTGGGCCAATCGCAGTGAGGTGGGGGAGGAGCCCTCTGACATCCCTGATGTTCAAGCTGCTGAAAGCCCCGCCCATCTCACCACAGAACCCTCCTGCTTCCTGTCAGACTCCTCCCACATCCAATCTGACTCCTCCCTCCTCCACTCCTCCATCTCCTCATATTTCGGAACAGCGGGCCGCCTGACCAACGGTGAGCGGTACCAAGTGTTGGCTCGCCGCGTCACACGTCAAGGGACGGTCCAGTACCTGCTGGAGTGGGAGGGGTCAACACCTTATTAGGAGGTTACCGTTCTAACAGGGTTCCAGGTGTGTGAGAAGCTCCGATCCCTCAACATCCACACTCAGACACGATGCTGGTTGGTCCACAGGGGCAAACAGGTGTTCTTATGTCAGATGTGGATCAGGTGTGTTTGGATAAGTCAGCTATCAGAGCCGATCACTCACCTGTATAGTCAGTATTTAGTCAAACAGGTGTTATAATTCAACCAAAGACGCTGTAGTTCTCTGTAGTGCCCTCGCTCTGACTGTAGGTGGAGCTCTCCTCCACAGCTTCTTTTTCTCTGATTTGTTGAAAGTTGTTTCTTGAGCGCCCCCTATCTGTTAAACAGAAGCACCTGGGTCACATGTTTACCTGTTTACATAACCTGCCCTTTGCAGTTACCCAAGTCTGATTGGTCTGAGTCGCTCCAGTGTTGCACTATGGTCCAATCAGAGTCTATGCAAACATCCAGCTGATAATCAATACCAGTGATGGGTCAGTGATCTCGGTTAGCTCAAAGCTAACACTGCCCATGGATGTAAAAGAGGAGTGCTAACGATATCTGAGACGTTAAACTGTCACTCTGTCACTTTAAATGCTGCCATGGTAACTGTGCGCCCCTCCTATTGGCCAGGTGGACAGTTGTTTTGATCATGTAACTGTTTGACCACTTGCAATAAAGTTACCTGACCTTTGACCTCCTGCTGTGTCTACCTGGGTTTATATGAAGAGTTCTGAGAGTGTGCTGTCAGTGTGTGTGTGTGTGAGGCAGTGAGAGTGTAGAGGGTGATTACCTGTAAATCCAATTAAGGTGTTAAAGATCACGTGAAGAAGAGGAGCAGCTCAGAGGAGTCCTCTGTCATCTCCATGGTTCCACTGGAGAGACAGGATCTTCTAAGGACAAGTTCTAAGGGACAGGTTCTCATAGGGACAGGTAGCCTGTCAACCAGTGTGGACCCACATTTCTCACTGAGAAGTCAAACTGGAGCCACCACCCGTGGGTAAGTTCACCTGTCTGTCCACTGACAGCTCAGCTTCATGTGCACCAGCCTGTTTTTACCTGTCTGTTTATCAGCCTGTCTATCTGCCTGTTTACCTGGATGTCTGTTTGCCTGTTTACAGACAGACAGGCAAACAGCAGCAGAGGAACCAGCATGAGTTCATCTGTGTTTTGGGCTCCTTCAAGTCTGCGTTAATGTTTCTGAGCGTACGGATCACAGGTTTTCTAGAACTCAGCTCAGACCAGCAGGGGGCAGCGGCAGCTCTAACACATTGTGGTAGCACGCATCAGACTCGGCAGATTCAAGCAGGTCAAAGCGTTTCAGTGGGCCAGGCGGTCTGATCCTCCTGCTGCTGACCCAAACCAGGAGAATGTGGGGTGGGATTTACAGATTCTATGGGAAAAATGCATCATTTTTCCTCATTTCCTGTAATTCAGTCTCAAACTAACAGCACAGAAAGAGTTGTTTCAGTACAGCTCTTCCTTCTTTGTGATGTTCCCGTTCCTTCTCCCAACACCCAATGACATCCCATCCTTAGGATCCATAACCATGAAAACTTCCAGGATGTATTTTGTCGGATCTGTCCTGCAAACAGATCTTCAGGTTTCCAACAATACAGAGAAATGTTTGTTCTCCAACAGTCTCTATTTGGAAGAGGGGGTCAGGACTGCAGGACCCTCCTCTTCCTCAGCCAGACCTTTGCAATGTAGTTTTCATTTGTCTTGGTGAAAGATGCATGGATGTCCCTCAGAAAGATGTGGTTCTGAAGGCAGCAGATGTTGCTCTCAAATATCTGATGCTCTTTTCTACCATCATCACAGAAGAGGAAATGATGCAACCTTGTTGCTGCTGTGAACGTGTTGCTGCCTCAAAAGCAGGAATGGATGGATGGACCGCTTACAGAAGATGAAGGTCCAATCAAGAGTTTCTGTTCTTGTCTGAATGGTTTCCTTCCTGTGCGTTTCCCAGCTCCTCCCACCTGTCTACATACATGGAGCAGCTGGTCAAACACCTGTCCAGGTGTCAGCATCTTGGCTGGATGAAGGTTATTGGTGAGTTTACAGCAAGCCGGTGACTGTGTTTACCTTTTGTTTGCTGTGAGAACAGACCCTGGTGGAACCAGGACCAGAAATCTGCAGGTAAGTTGGTGACTCACTGAGGATCATCATCTTCTCCGTGGAGCTCATCATGTCTGCCTGTTGTTCTAGATTTTCAACAAGCTCCACTATGATGTCACAAGAATGAAACGGTTCCTCTGATAGATCATCTCAACACACGTTTTGTAATAAAAATAAACTTTATTTATATACAACGTAACAAAGTGCTTCAAAAAGCACAACAAATAAAAATACATCAAATACAAGATTGAATACGGGCGAGCTCGGGGAATAAAAGAGGCCAGTCTGTTGGAGAGCAGCCCTGACCATGAAAGCTCCACCACCTTCTGGCTCTGGGAGGAGGAAGCAACAGTTGGTTTGATGATCTGAGAGTCCTAGAAGAACAGAGAACGTTCAAAGGTTTCACTTAGGACTTTACAGGGAGCCTGTGAGAGAGATGTTCGCACCTCTAGCTGCAGTGTTTTCTATGAGTTGCTTAAGAACATCTTATAGAAAGTATTCCACCAGTAGAACATCAGCTTACACAGATCCTTGGGTAGAACATCCGTTTTCACAGGGCTCCTTCAGCTAGAACGTTAGGTTTCAGAGGGGGCCTTCCTGCATATCAGGTTACACAGGGTTCCTCAAGCAGAACATCATAATGCAGAGGGTTCCTCAGGCAGAATATTATTTTACTAAATGCTTTCTCAGGCAGAGCATAAGGTTAGAGAATGTTCCTTCACAGAGAACGTTCCTTGGGTAGAACATCACCCAAATAGGGTTCTTCAGGCAGAAGGCTGGCTTCCACAGGGCTCCTCAAGCAGGTTTCGTGAGCTAGAACATCAGGCTTTAGGTTTACTGTAAAATGTTTAAATGTTCTGTGTTGAGCAGCTTCTTGGAACTGTTCAGATCTTTGAACCTGATTAGTTCAGAGCTTCACATCAGTGTAGTTCCTTAGATATTGACCGGAGAACAGTGGTTACTTTGTTTATGCTCTTTTTTACATGGCTTCCTTAGACCAATTCTGAATTCTGTTTAGTTTAGTACCTGGAGGATCTTTGCACGTTCTAACTTCCAGCTTTCTCATTTGAATCATTTTGTGATGTTTTTCTCTTTATTTAAAGTTTTTCTTTACTGTCAGGTGTGTGTGTGTGTGTGTGTGTGTGTGATGTTTGCATACATTGTCTGAGGATGATGATGATGTAATGATGCCACAGAGCTGAAGAGCGCCTCCATCCATTGGCTGTCCTGTGGGCAGAAGGCGGAGCCTGATGTTTGGACCAAGATGTTCTGCATCCTGTCTGACTCTCAGCTACTGATTCTGGACGACCTGGAGGTCTCACACACACACACACACACACACACGCGCAGGGAATTGGCCTTTTAAACTGATTTATACCAGTTTTACTGGTGTATTTTCTCTGATCAGTCTGGTTTCCATGGAGACATTCAAGAACCAGTGATTCTAGAATCTACCCAGGATCCTCAGCTTCTGATTGGCTCCTCTGTCTGCCTACAGGAGTTTACATGTGGTGTCCGACCAGAGTCCATTCCTCCTGTGGAAAACCTGAGCTGTTGTTCTCAGATCTAAGTCTGGACTGGGTCAGACACCAAAGAGTGGTCTGACTGGGTTTTCCAACACCAGAGATCCAAAGGCATAGGTTTGGAGAAAACCCATCATCCATCAAACATCTGGAACTCAGTGCCTGGAACCCTTGGAGCCACTCCATTGTTCAATATAGTTAGCTTAAAGAAGTAACCAGAATTGGATAAAACTTTTTCTCCAATTTGAATAAATAACAGAATCTGGCTGCACTGTTCAATGATTAAGATTAATTGTAATGTATGAACCTGACTTTTGTGAAGTGCCTTGAGACGACATGTGTTGTGAATTGGTGCTATATAAATAAACTGAATTGAATTGAATTGAACATTTAGGGTGGTTCTGGATCATATGTATCTGGATTAGTTGGTTCTAGAACATATATGTCTATGACGTGTGTTTTCAGATCAGGAGATTCTGGAACAGTTGGTTCTGGAGGGCAGCTGACATCTGAATTTAAAATCCTGCTGAAACCAGAACCAAATAGAAAACCACATCAGCGTGACATCTGATTGGTCTGTTCAAACATCCAAGAATCATTTTTAAGGATCAGTAACAAGACAGGAGACTGGAAATCACTCGGGTCCAGACAGAATTTATGGCTGATCAAATGACTATTCCTGATGATGTCAGCAGTGTGTTTCTAATCACTAACAGCTGATCTCCTTTTGCAGGTTCATCCTCTGCTGCTCGCAGAGAGGGCGGAGACCTGCACCATCTGGTTGCTAAGATACACTCTGCACATGACCTCAGCAGCTCCTGGCCCCACCCAAAAAGGTACGGAAGACAAGTCACAGCAGAAGAAGACGGTCAGTGAGACGCACAGATGTATAATAAGACTGATGGATGGACAGACGATGGACAAACTGGATGGACAGATGTTGGACAATCAGGCATTGGGCAGAGAAATGTGTGACCCCGACTTTGATGACGGTAAGAGAGGTCTGGACTCTGTGTCTACAGACTGACCAGGGATCAGATCCACGGCTTAATCTTGACGACATGTCAGAAAAATTAATCTGATAATCTGAGCTCAGAGGCTGGTTACTGTGGCTATGTGGTGGAAGGATGCTCCAATAAGGGGTTTTCTCAGAAAGGTGAGGGTCTCCTCGGTGAGAAACAGGCCAGACGTTGATTTCTCATCAGTGTCGCTTTTCGCTGTTGATTAGCTGCACGTCATAAAAGTCCTAAATGCCTCTCTTGTTTCTTATAGTTGTTTTACCTCTCATCCAAAAGTCTTCTTCAGTTGGGAACATGGTTGGAAGCAATATTCTTATAAGGTGTAGTCAGAACATTCACACTGCTAGGGCCATCAAGGTCACTAATGACGCCATAAGGACAGGTGAGTCACTGGCCCGACCCTCTACTCAGCTAAATGTTTGGGTGGTTGTTGCCTGAAGATCCAAACATGTCCCTAACGATGCCATGTGACTTGTTTTGGTCACATGCCTCCAGGTGTAATTTGGTTAAAAAACCACCTGGGGAGATGAGTCAGGGCTGCAGAGCAGATGTTTGAAAGACGAAACCCGAGGCCACCTGCTCTGTTTAGTGTTTCCAGTGACTTTCCTGCGAAGGTCGTGCAAGTCACTGAATTATTGTCTGACCCATGGGACCTACAAGGCAGTGGGACATCACAAGCACTTACAAGAAGGTGGTCACAGACCGCTTACAAAACCTGGAAAAAGTGATTGATGGAGTTCGGTACCACAGATTATCCCCTGGTGAGACCATTCCATGAATAAATTGTCTTTCAAAGATACACTGGGAAGAAGCAGCAATGAGACCCATCATTAACAGCTTTAACTCAGTAACTTTCAACACTGCTAAGCTCCTGTCTGGCATTTTAAGCCCACTTGGAGGTAACACTCCACATCACATTCAGAACTCCACAGATTTCAGGATCCTGGGGAAACGCTTGTCTCATTTGATGTCACGTCCCTTTTTACCTACAGCCCTTTACTGGATGCCGTGGAAACAGTCAGCAACGTCGCCAAGAAGACAAGCAGCTACAAGGCAGGATCTACTTCACTCAGACCAGATGTGTACTTATGTTGGATCTCTGTCTCTTCAGCACAAACATTAAATACAAAGACAACAGTTACAGACAGTAACATGGGTGTACCATGGTGATCCCCACTTTAATCCACTGTAGCCATTCTCTACATGGATAAAGTGGAAAGCTGAACTCCTACAATGGAACCACACCGGGCCACTGATTTAGATATGTGGACCACACCGGGCCAAAAACCAAGCCCAAGAAGTAGAAGCCTCAGTGGACAACATCAAGTTCACCAGGGAGGATGCCATAGATAACAAGCTACCTACTGAAGTCTCTAGAAAACCTCCAAACGTGGAACAGAACCTAGTTTCCATTCACTGAGTGGAACATAAACGGTCAGTCATCAGAACTCTGCAGCTTCGAGCTGAACAGGTCCCAACCAGGACAGAAGGACGTAGAACACAAACACATCAGGGAAGGACATCAAACCTTTGGATACCTTAACTGGGCCCTAACTAGACCCTAACTGGGTTCTAACTGGACTCTTACTGGATACCAAATGGGCTCTAACTGGGCCCTAAATAGGCCCTAACCTGGGCTCTAACCGTGCGATACCTGGGCCCTAACTAATTTCTAACTGGACTCTTACTGGGCACTAACTGGGCTCTAACTGGGCCTAAATGGGCTCTAACTGGGCCCTAACTGGACTCTAACCTCAGCAGTGTAGTATCTGCAGTCCAGTGCAGCAAGGAATGTTCAGATTGGAGGAACTAAACAGCAGCTACACAAACAGACGGTCCAACACAGAAGAACCAGGTCATCGGGTCAAAAATCTTTGGTTCATCATTCACCTTTTACTCAAACTGTCTAAATAAAGTTTGGGTTGATTTGGTTGTTCAGGCTGTCAGTGAAGGTCTTCCCAACATGCTCAAACATCATGGCTGTCCATTTAAACAACCTAAGCTTGCAGGAGATGACTTGTCATCAAAACTACAAGGCAGGCGTGTCAAACTCCAGTCTTTCAGGAACCGCGTCCTACAGTGCCTTCACCTCTGCTCCCCAGACATCATTAATTGACAGGACCACATGCATAGAGCAATAAACAGTCAGGCATCTTCTACACCGCTTATTCCATAGCGGGTCGCGGTGAAGCTGGTGCCTATCTCCAGCAGTCTATGGGCGGGAGGCGGGGTCACCCTGGACAGGTCGCCAGTCCATTGCAGGGCAACACAGTCATTCACACACCTAAGGGAGAGAGACCAATTAACCCAACAGGCATGTCTTTGGACTGTGGGAGGAAGCCGGAGTACCTGGTGAGAACCCACGCATGCATGGGGAAAACATGCAAACTCCATGCAGAAAGACCCCCGGCCGGGAGTCGAACCCAGGACCTTCTTGCTGCAAGGCAACAGTGCTACCAACTACACTACTGAAGTAACATGAAAAAAGTCTATTAAAATAAAAGCACATGTTCTTACATTCATACTGAGGCTCATTTCCATTTTCTTTACATTCTGGCTGTGCTGAGTTTAGCTGCTGCTGCTGGATAGGAACTGCTGTAGAGTCTGCTTGTTCTTGCTTTAATGGATCTGTAGCGTCTGCCTGATGGCACCAGATCAGAGCGTGACCTGGTTATTAGGGTCCTTTATGATGTTCTAGGCTTTTGGGGGCCTTTTGAGAAGTGTGAGGAGTGGATCTTCTGGGTCATGTTATTGACCTTCTGTAGCCCTTTCCTCTGAGCCACCATACAGCTGGTGGACCACACACAGATGCAGTAGGTCTTTATGCTCTCAGAAGAGCAGCAATAGAAGGACACCAACACTCTCTGCTGGATGTTATTTCTCCTAAGAACCCTCAGGAAGAGCAGTCTCTGCTGGGCCTTTTTCAGCAGCTCAGAGGTGTTCACCACCCAGGTCAGGTCCTCCATGATGAGGACTCCCAGGAAGAAGAAGTCAGTCCCCGCTGATGACTAGAGGTGAAATGTCCGTCCTCCTATAGTCCACTATTATCTTCTTGGTCTCGGAACATGTTGAGCAAGTTGTTCTCAGTGGACAAGGCTGTTATCCGCTCCACCTCATCCTGATAGGTGGACTCATCCCCCCAGAGATGAGCCCCACCACTGTGGGGTCGGTGGTGCCGCCATCGGTGTAGAGGGTATAGAGCAGGGGGACTCAACACACAGGCCTGTGGAGAGCCGGTGCTGAGGCTGAGGTCCGAGATATTTCTTGACCGTGAACAGGAAGCTGTGGATCCACATGTGGTAGTCCAGCGTCCCCCACCTCTGGGGAATGATAGTTTTCAATGCTGAGCAATAGTCCACAAAAAGCAGTCGCATGTAGCTCCCCCTGCTGTTCTAGACGGGACAGTGCAGCGTAGAGGGCTGTGGCTACAGCATCCTCAGTGTATCTATTAGCCTTGGAGGCAAACTGGGTGGTAGAAACTTTTGAGGAGGATTGACGTGATGTTGGCCTTGACCAGATGTTCAAATCATTTCAATTCAATTCAGTTCAGTTCATATTGCCACAAATTTACAACACATGACGTCTCAAGGCAGTTTACTAAGTCAATTCAATTGAATCTTTAGATTCAACTGAATTGACTTTGATTGTTACAGAGTCAAGTACATACAAATTCTAGTTGCACTGACACCAGTGGTGCCTGGTAGTCATGAAGGCTGGAAATGTGGGGTTTCTTGGGCAGAGAGCAAATGATGGAGGATTTTAGACAGGGCGGGACAGTGGACTGGGACAGAGAAAAGTTATAAATCCTGGTGAGGACTCCAGCCAACTGATCAGCGCGGTTCCTCAACACCCATCCTAGAATACCTTCAGCTCCAGCAGCCTTCCTCAGCTTGACAGCCTGCAGCGTGCGCCTCACCTCATGTCCTCCACAGTGAGGGTGAAGCTGTCGTGGGATGTAGGGTGTAGTGCATCTGCCTGTAGTCAGTTCCTCTGCCAGCGAGGCATCACCGTCACTACAACAGAGGTTGGTCTTGTAGTTGGTCCGCTGCTGGATCCCCTGCCACACCTGCCTGCTGTTGTTGCTCTCCGTGTGTTCCTCGATCCTCCTCCTACAGTGCAACTTTGCCTTCCTGATGCCTCTCTTCAGGTTTGCTTGCGCTGTGCTGTAGAGACCCTTATTGACTGACCTGAAGGTGTTGTTGATCTCCTGCAGCAGCTGCTGGACCTCCCTGGCCATCCAGGGCTTTTTGTTGGGGTATACCTGGATGTGTATTTCCACAGTAACAGTGTCTATGCAGGCCTTGGTGCAACGTAGAACACTATCTGTGAACTCCTCCAAGTCTGGGCCTATAACAATCTCCCAGCTGGTCCTGTCAAAGCAATCCTACAGCTGTTGGCAGTGTCTGGCCAAGTTGTAACAGTTTACGATGGTAAGAGCAGTTTTCCTGAGGGGGACATACGCAGGAATTAAAAACAGGGACAGGGACTGTTGGCAGGGGATCTGGTGTTGGTGACAGAAAGGCTGGGAAACGGTGGCTGGTGTGGCTGTTACCTTAGTCTAGCTAGTGTGCCTGCCCTGCAGCCTCTTCTGCTTCTGCTCACTGCACCACCTTCACCTCCTTCCCCCAGGGATGGTAATCCACGGAGATTTGGGGCTCCTAGATATGTCTGCTGGAATTGTGTGTTTGTTAGAAATTCAACTCTAACATGGTGTTCAAAACAAAGTCCTACTGTAAGCAAATCATGCCAACTGTAGATGTTGGTTGCTCCACAGAATGAGTATTGTACGAGAAGAAAAGCGCATAAAAGCATTTTAAGCAACGGCCAAGAAAGCCTAGAGCCGCTGCTACTGTCTGTACCGCCATCTTAGCCACATCTAAGAATCCTTCATGAAACGAGTGAACAATGACTTGATGTTTTTTTTTGTTGAACCACCAGTAAGGTACTGACCCATCATTAGACAAACTGAATATCTCTTTAAACAGAACCCTTCAGGTGATCGGTTCCCCGCATGCAGGTTAGCCCAGAGCCGTCCTCTGGGTCCTGATCTGTGTCCTGGCTTTGTGTTATTAACATGCTGCACAGGATCCAACCTGAGCGTTTGGATCTTAGGCTACGTTCCCACTGCAGGTCTTAATGCTCAAATCCGGTTTTTCCAGGAATCCGATTTTTTTCTGTGCTCATTCCCATTACATTGAACATGTTGCAGCTCCAAACTGACCCGCATGCACATAAGAACAATAAGTAAAGAAGAACAACAGTACACAAGGAGAATAAAAGGAGAGTGAAACTCTCCTTTTTAGGGAGATCTGACTGCTAATTCAGCACAACAAACTGTTTGGATGCGGAGACACAGCCAGCAATGGTCGGGCAGGGCTGTTAACTTTACAGAGACCGAGTTTATTCAGAACTTTATCATGTCCAGGGCAACTTTTAATCATCTATGTCAGCGCCTCTCCTCTCAACTCCACAGCCAGAAGACTTGATGCAATCCAGTGTATTTCACTGCAGCAGGGGCAGATCATCACATGCTCGGTAACCTCGATAGCATTTTACAGTCCTCTGCTTGAAGGGTTGTCTACGAATTTTACAATACAAACTATTCCCACATCCAGACGGTTCCTATGAGCCTTTCAATTAGGCTTGAATAAAGTTTATTAACGAGCTCTAACGTCTCGCTGTCTCTCCACTGTGCAGTTCAATTCTAGCCCCCCGACTGTTTTGCTAACTGCTACCGTTTCCTGCTGTGCGGCACAAAGTTGTGATGAATGCAAAGGAAAGTGACGTCAAAGTCACATCTAATGAGCTTTGGTCGTTCTCACTGGAGTCACATTCCAAAAGATCAGATACGAGTCGTCGGATTCAGGACCACATATGAATGTGGCTCAAATGTGACTTGAAAACGTCAGATACGGGCCAATATGAGCGTTCACACTTGCTTTAAACAGCCTGACCTGAACACTTGACCCCAAAAAAATCAGATTTGGGCCACATATGCCTGCAGTGTGAACAAGGCCTAGTGACACCAGCTGAAGAGAAAACTTCATCCTGCAGCTTCTGCTCTCTGCCAGCAGGTGGCAGTAATCACCACAGAAAGTCTGACATTTATTCCGAGTCTGGTTTTCTGTACATATTTACTAAAAGATCAGATTAATAATTTCATAGGTTTAACTGAAGAAATACAAACCAATAAATGACCTCAGAAAACACACTCCTGTGACCACTGCTGTCGTAAGGGGGATGAATGACAATGCTAGTTGTCATGACAACAGCTGTGAGACTGCTGATGACTACAAACATTCCCATGATGCTCCCTGTGTGTTACAGATGCTGTGGAGAGAGCACGCAGACAGAGCATGCCCAGTGGGGCCATCATGGACACGCCCACCACTAGAGTGACGGTGAGCACCCTCACACACGCACACAGGCTGTAGTTTCCATGGTAACAGAAGGTGAGCTGCTGTTTGCGTCAGGTCAGCTAATTGAGTCCCCGTACAGGTGAGAACCTGATCAGACTGATCAGTAATAACATGCTGGTTGATTAATAATCAAAACCAGAATCTGACCAGAACCAGCTCAGGTAACACCCTGGAACATCTGCTTCAGCTTGGCCCAGTTTCTGTCACCTGACGACATCAGTTCTTTGACTTGATTTTTGATCCAGAAACACTGTGTCTGTGTCCGCTGAAGCATGTTCACCTGCTCAGAGCTTACTTGCTGGTACGTGCTTTCCTCTTCTTCTTCTGCTTCAGGGGTTTTTATCACGCAGGCTCAAACAGTCTCTACGGCGCACTCGCTCTCAACCCAAACTGTCGCATCACTGCAGCATCAAGACTAACCCGACGAACGCTGCTGGCACCAGGTAAACTCACTGATACAGAAACAAGAGCTGATCACTACTTGGAGGTTGATAGGACAGAGCTGAAACCTGCAAAGATGAGCTTCTCTCTGAGCTGCCTCTGGTTGTTCACAAATCACAGCCCAAGTTTGCTGCAAATATGTGAGCTTTCAGAAATCATGCCAGCATTAAAGAACCAAAACAAGCGTTGAATGGAGCTCCGCAGGGTCACTTTAAAGACACATGAAATAAGTGTCAGAAAACTGCTGAAAGGTTCAACACAATGGTAATGTGTGACACCTTTTCAGTTTAGTTTTATTTTCCAGCTGCTGAACGAACGATACTCATGTGCAACAATAGATTTGGTTTGAGTTTTATAAACTATAAATAATTATAATTAATGATTAACAATTAATAACAAAACAATTAATAAAGTTAGAATATTACCTTTTTAGTGAGACTAAAAAGACCAGAGCACCGTTGTTAACATTGATAGGTTTAGCAGCTATTAATAATTCTAATTAACAATAAATTATCAATAAAATTACTAATAAAGTTACAATATAAAACTTTTTAACAGATCAGAGCCCCCCCCCACAATCAGGAATCATTAGCCAAACACCTTCAGTCTGTTGGTATTGTCCTGTTAATCCAAGCTTAATATGGTATGGCATTAATTAAATTCTATTCAAAAATACTTTCTTAATCCCAAAGGAAAGTTATAGAACAATGGAGCTGTGGCGTTCTTTAACATCAAGCCCTGCACACAGACCATCTACCTCAGAACTCAGACCTGGAAAGTCCGAGTAGAGAACAAACAAAAACAACTTTCCAAAATATAAGAATTTTACATTATTATTATTCTTTTTTTTATAACAAAAATAATTCAACTTCAAGTTAAAGTCCGTTAATTTACAAACTCAGCATTCACTATACTAGTAAGTAAAAGAGATAAAAACTATTATTATAAGAAAACTAATAACTAAGAAAGGGAGCAAGGAAATAAACCAGAACCAATAAAATAATGCAGTGATATCATAGTTCAGTGTGAATAGGTCTGTTTAAGAACCAAGGTTTGCCTCAGGGAATTTGAAGTGAGGCCAAATACTCATCATCTTCTGCTTATCCGGGACAAATAGGAACATAGACCGAACAATAAATCGGCTTTCGGCTCAGCTCTCTGTTTAAACTAAACTAATTAAGAACAATTTGTATGTTTTCAAAAGCCAGTTAAAAATAAAACGGTAAAATAAAAAGGTAAATAAAACATAAGTAAAATAATATTTTAAAGAAGGATTTGCTGAATTAGAAATCAATAACCTTTTGGACAATCGATTCTTACTGTGTAATCACCCCTCAGTGAATAGTTCTGAATGGAGTTATGAACTCTAAAGGTATTTATGGCACAGAGTTCAGGTGGGCGACCAGGGGATAGGTTTCTCCTCTAACCCCTCAGGAGCAGGGTCAGACAGCAGTTCATCCTCGAACCGCTCAAGAACAGGATCAGGTAGTGGTCAGTGGGTTCAGCGACTAGAATGAGAACCAGTCTTTCCTTGAACCCCTAGAAGACCGTGGGAACAAGTTGGGGACTGGATGTCCTCCATCCTTCCAGAGGTGTTTGGCTGATCCTCAGAGGCAGGAGCAGATGCTGAAGCGTCCGGCTGACTGCCAGCAAAGACTGGAGCAGAAGCTGAGGCGTCTGGCTGACCCTCAGAGGCAGGAGCAGGAACTGAGGTGATGCCCAGACCCTCAATGGCGTGAGCAGGAGCTGAGGCGTCGCCGTGACCCTCGGTGGCGTAAGGAGGAGTTGAGGCGTCGCCAAGACCCTCGGTGGCGTGAACTGGAGCTGAGGCGTCACCATGACCCTCGGTGGCGTAAGGAGGAGTTGAGGCGTCGCCAAGACCCTCGGTGGCGTAAGGAGGAGTTGAGGCGTCACCATGACCCTCGGTGGCGTGAGCAGGAGCTGAGGCATCGGCCTGTGCTCCGCGCCTGTGTTTTCTGTGGCAGGAGAAAGACGTGGGCTTTGCTGCCGAATGTTGGAAAAGAGGAGAGGAGCAGGATCTTAGGGGACAGTTCTTTGATTACTTGACCACAGGTTTACAGAGCTTTAACTTGTATTCAGGAATGGGGTGGACCATCACGTGATCAGAGTGACCCAGAGCAGTGCGGACGGGGTGATAGGCACTGCTTACTGTGGTGTAGCAGTGATTCAAGGTTTTCCCCTTTCTGGTTGGACACTTTACAAACTATATTTGGGGAGTTCTTGGCTGAGGTTTCCTTTGTTAAAGTCACCAAGAACAATAACCAGAGAGTCCAGGTTTGTCTGCTCCACCCACAGTATCTGGTCAACCAGCATGTGCTGTGCATTGTGCTTGTCGGCCTAGGGCAAAATGTAAACACCAACCATAGTGAATGAAGAAAACTCACAGGGGGAGTAAAACGGTTCACAGTTAATGATAGTCTTCAAGATTAGGAGAGTGCTGCTAAAACACTGTCACTTTGGTACAGCTGCTGGTGACGTAAAAGCAGATACCTCGGCCCTTTGGTTTGCTGGTGAGTTCAGTGGTGCGTTCGCTTTGAAAAGTTGGAAGCCTGCCAGCTGCGGCGCAGAATCCAGTATTAGATCACCAAGGCAAGTCTCCATGAAGCACAGAACAGAAGATGAATAAAAGTCTCTGATTTTCCCCACCAGTAGCTGAAGTTCGTCCAGTTTGTTGCACAGCGAGCACACACTGGAGAGAAATATTGCCGGTAGTGGTGTGTGGATTCCCCGTGGGCGAAGGCGCACAACTGACCCGGCTCTTTTTCCTCTTTTGTGGCGCTTCACTGCGCAACAGCTAGTTAGCCCTTCACCAAAATGTCCAATAACTCCATTGATGACATGTGAAAAGTGGGAAATAGATCCGCTGGAGTTGTTCCCCTGATGTTCAAGAGCTCTCCTCTGGTGAAAGAGCTTTGGGAATCATAGCAGAACACGGCATTAAAACACCAAAAAGCGCACCTAACACGAGGCAGCCACACACAGGGTCGAATGCACACACAACAGACCACAATTAACTTTTTGGAATCCAAGGTTCTTCATAGAAGTAGTATAACTTGGCCAGCAAAGTCATACATCCACGCGTTTTCTCCCCTTTGCTGCTCTAATGAAGAGGAAGGAATGCTGCTTGGACCAGAGTTCTGTAGATTTGCCATCAGAGGAATTCCAGTTGTTCCTGCTCCTTCCTAGGAGCTTTTCTTGAAACATAAAACATGAACAAGTACATGAACATGAACATGAACATGAACTCAAAGGTTATTGAAATGGTCAGACAGGGCAGGGTTGGGAGTGTTTACTGTTTCCGTATATTTGCACAAAATCAAATGGATGAAGACAGGAGTGGGTAGGTCTAGATGATTTCAGCAAAGCCAATTGAGTCTAAAATGGCGTTTAAGGCTTCAGTGTCAACATAAATATTAAACTCTCCCACTATAATGACCTTCTCAGTATTTTACACTAAATCAGATACGAAGTCTGAGAACTTGTCTAAAAATTGAGAATAGGGGCGTGGTGGACAAAACAACAAACTTGGCAGTTGGGATGAGGAAAACAAAGGGTTAGATATCTAAAACAGTTGTAGATATTAACTGGTCTGGAAATAACCAATAAATTGGACTGAAAGATGGTTGCAAACGCCTCCTCATTCTCATTATTTTTGTGTTATTTAATTTGATTTTAAGCCTTAAGAGATCCTATGTGCTATTTGGTTTTTCATTTTCAAAAAGCTAAAGTACTCGTAACTCGTACTCGTCGTCCTCCGCTTAACCGGAACCGGGTCGCGGGGGCAGCAGACTCAGCAGAGATACCCAGACGTCCCTCTCCCCAGACACCTCCTCCAGCTCCTCCGGGGGGAGCCCAAGGCGTTCCCAGGCCAGCCGAGAGACATAGTCCCTCCAGCGTGTCCTGGGCCGTCCCCTGGCCCTCCTCCCTGTGGGACGTGCCTGGAACACCTCCCGAGGAAGGCGTCCAGGAGGCATCCGGTATAGATGCCCGAGCCACCTCAACTGGCTCCTCTCGATGTGGAGGAGCAGCGGCTCTACTCCGAGCCCCTCCCGGATGGCCGAGCTCCTCACCCTATCTCTAAGGGAGTGCCCGGCCACCCTACGGAGGAAGCTCATTCAGCCGCTTGTATCCGGGATCTCGTTCTTTCGGTCATGACCCAAAGTTCTTTGGCCATAGGTGAGGGTAGGAACGTAGACCGACCGGTAAATCGAGAGCTTCGCTTTTCGGCTCAGCTCTCTCTTCACCACAACGGACCGGCACAGTGCCCCCATTACTGCGACAGCCGCACCGATCCGTCTGTTGATCTCCCACTCCATTCTTCCCTCACTCGTGAACAAGACCCCAAGATACTTGAACTCCTCCACTTGAGGCAGGAACTCCCCTCCAACCTGAAGAGGACAAGCCACTCTTTTCCGGTTGAGTACCATAGCCTCTGACTTGGAGGAGCTGATCTTCATCCCAGCCGCTTCACACTCGGCTGCGAACCGCCCAACGCATGCTGTAGGTCTTGGCTAGAGGGGGCCAGCAAGACCACGTCATCTGCAGAAAGAAGAGACGAAATCCACTGGTCCCCAAACCAGACCCCTTCCGGCCCTTGGCTGCGTCTAGAAATCCTGTCCATAAAAGTTATGAACAGGACCGGTGACAAAGGGCAGCCCTGCCGGAGTCCAACATGCACCGGGAACAGATCCTACTTAGTGCCGGCAATGCGGACCCAACTTCTGCTCTGCTCGTACAAGGACCGGATGGCCCCTAATAAAGGGCCCCCTATTCCATACTCCTGGAACACCCCCCACAGGGCATCACGAGGGACACAGTCGAATGCTTTCTCCGGGTCCACAAAACACATGTGGACCGGTTGGGCAAACTCCCATGAACCCTCGAGTACCTTGTAGAGGGTATAGAGCTGGTCCAGTGTTCCACGGCCGGGACGAAAACCACACTGCTCCTCCTGAAGTCGAGGTTCTACTATCGGCCGGACTCTCCTCTCCAATACCCTGGCATAGGCCTTACCAGGGAGGCTGAGGAGTGTGATCCCCCTGTAGTTGGAACACACTCTCCGGTCACCCTTCTTATGAAGGGGGACCACCACCCCAATCCGCCAGTCCAGAGGCACTGTCCCCGACCCCCACGCAATGTTGAAGAGGCGTGTCAACCATGACAGCCCCACAACATCCAGAGATTTAAGGTACTCAGGGCGGATCTCATCCACCCCCGAAGCCTTGCCACCGCGGAGCTTTTTAGCCACCTCGGTGACTTCAGCCTGGGTGATGAAAGAGTCCAACCCCGAGTCCCCTGCCTCTCATTCCCACCAGGGAACGCGTGATGGCAGAATTCAGGAGATCCTCGAAGTACTCCTTCCACCACCCGATGATGTCCTCAGTTGAGGTCAGCAGCCTCTCACCCCCACTATAAACAGTGTTGGCGAAGCACTGCTTCCCCCTCCTGAGGCGCCGGACGGCTGCCAGAATCGCTTCGAGGCCAACCGGTAGTCCTTCTCCATGGCCTCACCGAACTCCTCCCAGGCCCGAGGTTTTGCCTCTGCCACAGCCTGGGCCGCAGCACGCTTGGCCTCACGGTACCCGTCAGCCGCCTCAGGAGTCCCACAAGCCAACCACAGCCGATAGGACTCCTTCTTCAGCTTGACAGCATCCCTTACTGCCGGTGTCCACCACCGGGTTCTGGGATTGCCTCTGTGACAGGCACCGCAGACCTTACGGCCGCAGCTACGGGCAGCAGCATCGACAATAGATGTGGAGAACATGGTCCACTCGGACTCTATGTCTCCTACATCCCCCGGAATCTGGTCAAAGCTCTCCCGGAGGTGGGAGTTAAATACATCCCTGGCCGAGGGCTCCGCCAGACGTTCCCAGCAGACCCTCACTATGCGCTTGGGCCTGCCAAGTCTGTCCGGCTTTCTCCTCCTCCAGCGGATCCAACTCACCACCAGGTGGTGATCAGTGGACAGCTCAGCCCCTCTCTTCACCCGAGTGTCCAAAACATGTGGCCGAAGGTCTGATGATACGACAACAAAGTCGATCATTGACCTCCTGCCTAGGGTGTCCTGGTGCCAAGTGCACTGGTGGACACCCTTATGTTTGAACATGGTGTTCATTGTGGACAATCCGTGACTAGCACAGAAGTCCAATAACAAAGCACCACTCGGATTCAGATCGGGGAGGCCATTCCTCCCCATCACGCCTCTCCCAGTGTCACTGTCGTTTCCCACGTGGGCGTTGAAGTCCCCCAGCAGAATAATGGAGTCCCCGGGAGGGGCACTATCCAGCACCCCCGACAGGGACACCAAGAAGGCCGGGTACTCCGCACTACCGCTTGGCCCGTAGGCCGAAACGACAGTCAGAGACCTGTCCCCGACCCGAAGGCGCAGGGATGCGACCCTCTCATCCACCGGGGTAATCCCCAACACAAGACGGCTGAGCTCGGGGGCAACCAGTAAACCCACCCCAGCCCGCCGGCTGTCCCGTGGTCCAATCCAGAGTAGAAGAGAGTCCAGCCCCTCTCAAGGAGATGGGTTCCAGGTCTGGACTATTTCTAGTTGATATCTCTCGAATGCAGTTAAAAGCCTTCAGCTGATTCAAAATGCTGCAGCAAGAGTTCTGATGAAAATTAAAAAGAGAGATCATATTTCCCCTACTTTAGCTTCCCTTCATTGGCTCCCTGTTAAATCCAGAATAGAATTTAAAATTCTCCTCCTCACATATAAAGCCCTTAATGATCTAGTTCCATCATACATCAGAGATCTGATTGGTCCATACGTTCCTAACAGAGCACTTCGTTCTCAGACTGCAGGTTTACTGGTGGTTCCTAGAGTCTCTAGAAGTAGAATGGGAGGCAGATCCTTTAGTTATCAGGCTCCCCTCCTGTGGAACCAGCTCCCAGTTTTAATCCGTGAGGCGGACACCCTGTCTACTTTTAAGGCTAGGCTTAAAACTTTCCTTTTTGATAAAGCTTATAGTTAGAGTGGCTTAGGTTATCCTGAGCTATCTCTGTAGTTATGCTGCTATAGGCTTAGGCTACTGGAGCACATAATGACCACTTTCACCCTCTTCGCTACATTCTCACACTACTCTTCAATTTTGCATTATTTGCTGTTATTTCAGCTTTTAACTTTGTTCTCTCTCTTTTCTCTTCCTAGAAGCTACACCTGGCCTGACTCTGTGTCTACCTGTAACACCTTTCTGGAGAGGGGAATCCTCCAAGCTTCTGCTGGCAACAACTTAATGCTCACCCTCTACCGATGATCCACATGGCCCTGTCTTTCAGTGTTTAACCCTTTCTCTCTCCTAGACATAGCTACTGACTGAGCTTTTACTGTAACTAACTCTATGTGCTCTCTTTCAGACTCTAAACTTGAAAACTGGCTCAGAGTTTATCTGTTCCTTCTTTCTAGGTGAAACGACTAAAGGAGCTACATCCATTAACATTTACTTTTCCTTCCCATAGAAAGGACTCCTGGATCAGTGCTTCTTTGTTCTCTTTGTGTCTCTGCTCTGTTTTCTCTAACCCCCAGTCGGTCGTGGCAGATGGCCGCTCACACTGAGCCTGGTTCTGGTTCTGCTGGAGGTTTCTTCCTGTTAAAAGGGAGTTTTTCCTCTCCACTGTCGCTACATGCATGCTCAGTATGAGGGATTGCTGCAAAGTCAACGCCAGTGACTGTCCACTGTCTCTACATGCTCATCCAGGAGGAGTGAATGCTGCAAGTCACTGACTGGATGCAATCTGCTGGGTTTCCTTAGATAGAAAAAACTTTTTATCCAATTTGAATAAATAACTGAATCTGACTGCACTGTTCAATGGTTAAGATTAATTGGAATGTATGAACCTGACTTTTGTGAAGTGCCTTGAGACGACATGTGTTGTGAATTGGCTCTATATAAATAAACTGAATTGAATTGAATTAAAATTGACCTCCCGCATGAGCTCAGGCTCCTTCCCCTTATAATGGAATTTTTCTTATCAAAGTGGGACAGAAATTAACTCACAATAAGAGAAAATCCGGACTTTGTCTTTAGAAGTTTTATTCAAAGGCATTTCTGCGTTTGAAGACCCTGTCACTGACAAGTCAGTGAAACAGAGCTCAGATCACAGTTTACAGACAGTATTTAAACAGTATGTTGGTGTTACCTCAACTTAAAAGAGTTTGGAGACATGGTCCTCTAGACCCCACCTGGGGTCAGAGGTAACAAAGTTATTTATGAGGACAGCCATCTGCTCTTCCTCAGACACAACTGGTAATGGTTTTACAGACCAACTCCTCTATGGTAACAAAACACAGAGGTCAGAGGAGAGAGGTAAATGGAATTTCAGAGCATGAAAAATAATTTTCCCACTACACCCTCCAGCGAGGTGACATTCCACGTCCCTAGAGCCAGCCTAAGCATCCGGAGATCGGGCAGCTGAGGTCTCCACCTTTGTCCTCCACCCAATCCTCTTTGCATCGGCCCCTTACAGTTCCCCCTGCAGGTGGTGGGCCCACTGGGGGATGGCCTCGCGTCTCTCGTTTGGGCTTGGCCCGGCCGGGTCCCGCAAGGAGCAACGCGGCCACCAGGCGCTCTCCGGTGAGTCCCCAGGACTCCAGGCCCCAGGCCTGGCACCCTCCTCCAGGGTGGGACCCCGGCTCCGCCATACCGGGCGACGTCACGTGCCTCGATATATTTGTCCTCATGAAGGATTCTTGAACCGCTCTTTGTCTGACCCGTCACCTAGAGCCTGTTTGCCATGGGAGACCCTACCAGGGGCATTTAAGCCCCAGACAACATAGCCTCTAGGATCATTTGAACACTCAAACCCCTCCACCACGTTAAGGTAGCGGTTCAAGGAGGGAGCTATAAAAAATATGATTAATGAAAATGAACATTGCTGCCATCATGAGCCATCTCAGGACTGAACAGTAATAATAAACAAATAATTATACATTTTTCATACATATTCTTATTAAATGTATTTTTGCTAGTTAATATACTTCCCTCTAAAATGTTAAAACACCAAATAATATATTTAATATTTAATATGAATTCTTAAGGTTGAAGTGTAAAATGTTTTACGTGGAAAGATCTGTGATTTTTCTGTTGGTGAGACACTGTCTCAACGGGGTAATGGGTGGGTAACAGTCCAGAGGCTGCAGAAAGGTGTGGTAAACTACTGCGCACCTTCCTCCTCTGGACCCTGGGTTGTCAGTTTTGGAGAACTTCCAGGAAAGAAGAGCTTCTCTGTCCAAAGTGGGGTGGATGCCATCCCTCCGGATCAGACCAGGTTTTCCCCAGAATGTTAAAGTAGCCCACATGGTTTTCAGGACACCACCTAGACAGCCAGCGGTTGAGTGACAACATGCTGCTGAACATGTCGCTGGTCAGATCAGGGAGGGGACCAGAGGAAATTCATCCATCCAGTTGACTTGTTTTACTGGTTTCAGCAGTTTCTGGCTGGAGCTTTGTGTTTGGATCCAAACAGCTGAATGAGTGGAGAATATTGGATCAGCAGCATGAGGAGAACACATGTTCTCTGTTGCTACTTCATCAAGATCATACATGTTCTACCAGTAGAGAGGTGGAGAGGAGACGATGAGCAGAGAGAGGAGATGAGGGGAGGAAGTAGGGCAGCTCCACTGCAGGGGTGGGGCGACTGCTTCCAGGGGGGGAGGGGGCGAGTCACATAGAGGCAGACAGACAGACCGAGAGAGAGAGAGCAGTGATGCTGTGAAGCTTCATCAGCAGACAGACAGATAGACAGATCTTCAGCATCGAGACTGAAAGGATCAACCGCTCCTCCATCTTCCTCCTCCTCCTCCTTCTCTTCCTCCTCCTCCTCCTCCTCCTCCTCCTCCTGCTGCTGCTGCTGCTTGCTGCTGAAGGAGGACATGGCTGCATAACCTCCCTCCCTTCTCCTCCTCCTCTTCAAGATGCTCGGTGAGTCTCATTAACCGTCTTTGTCCTCTGAAGCTGCTGCAGTCTGTGTGTGTCAGATGCTGTGTCTTCAGGGGCATCTCCCTCGGATCTTCATGTCCATGCATCCTCTGTGTGTGTCTGATGTTTAGCTAAACATGCTAACAGTGTGTGTTAGCCCCATGCTAAAAGAGCAGCTTGAAACACACACACACACACACACACACAGTCTGTAAGCAGCCAACATTAAGCAGTTTGTTCAGATAACGAGCTCACAGGATGACACCTGATCTTCTGTCTGTTGTGCCTCCACTGATCTGGACCAGCTTTCAGTTAACAGCCAGAACCATTGGGTCCACTCAGGTGTCGGCCCATCCTTTCTGTGTGTGTATCTTCCGTGCGATGCTGGTAATAAGACTGAGCTGTTGCTAGGCAACACAACACACCTGTAACCTGTTACAACAAGGTGTGTGTGACGTCAGCATCCTCCTGTGAGCTGAAGCCCAGCAGAATCTCAGCCGAGGATGGTTCTGCTCTTACACAGAACATGTCAGTTATCCTCTGTGGACTCTTCTAGGCAGTCCCTTAGGTGTTCCTTATGAATCTGATTCTGGATCCAGACTTGTTTTTTTGGCTGCTTTTTAGCTTGTTTTTTAGCCCCAAAGATGGGTGGGACAAGCTAATTCTTCTTGACCGTCAAGATCCAGCAGAACCAAACCAACTTGACATCCAGAACTCCCGAACTGACAGAGACAGGGAGATGTTCGAACATCCAGAATTTACAGCAGCCAAAAAAGGCACAGACACACAGTCCGTCTTCTATAGTTTTACTGAAAACACTCCAGAACCTTTCTGCATCATTAATCAGAGAAAAACACCAGCATTCTATGCTGCTCAGAGCCAGTCCAGCTTACTGTTAGACCAGCTTAGAATTAGACCAGCTTAAAGTAATACCAGTTTAGAGGTGATCCAGCTTGGAGTTAGACCAGCTTGTTGTTCTCACATCACTTACTATATGCAAAGAAAACATTTAAAGTAACTTCCAGCAGTTAAACCTGTTCTGGTCCTATAATCCAAAGCTTTTCTGCATCACTGATTAGTTTTAGTGTCGGAGAACATGTTCAGAACCTTTCCCTTAATCTTCAGTATTAAATGTGGTTAACTAACTATACCTTCTTTGTTCTGATTTAAATCTGTTCAGGGGAACCCGGCTGCTGGTTCTTCAGGGAAACAATGATACAGTAAACATCTGCAGCTCACTGATCAGTCAGCTGAATACTGATCCCAATCACTAAAATAAGGCAACTAACACAACTGAGACAGTAGAACCCTGAGATCAGTGTCACACCAAACCAAACAGAGTAAACAGTCAGTGTTCTTGGAGTAACACTGGTGAGCTGTCCAGGGTCCACGCTGCTGGAGCTGGGCACCAGCGCCCACAGCAGCTCTGTAAGTGGTCTATGGGCAATGGATGAATAGGTGGATGTTCTCAAAACCCCCAACAGGAGGCAACAGAGCAGATACCTGTCCTCTAACAAGCTGTGTGAATTTCAGGTGTGTGATGCGGCGGCTGCGTTGTGGTAGCCAGGAGTCGTTGCTAAGCACCGGCTGCGTGTCATCTCTGGAGCTCAGAATGGACCAATCAGTCATCATCAAACCTGTTCACTCGTCCCTGCTGGGACAGGACTACTGCTTCGAGGTGATGCCCACCACTAGTATTGTAGTACTGTACTACTATAGTACTTCCATGGTACTCACATAGAGCACTACTGCACATACAGTACTACTGTAGTACTGCCGTAGTACTTAAACAGAGCACTACTAAGTAAACTGTGCAGGACTAGAAAAACTTTTTATCCAATTTGAATAAATAACAGAATCTGGCTGCACTGTTCAATGGTTAGGATTAACTGGAATGTATGAAGCTGACTTTGTAAAGAGCCTTGAGACGACATGTGTTGTGAATTGGTGCTATATAAATAAACTGAATTGAATTAAATTGAAATTACTACCCATACAGTGCTACTGTGGTCCTGCTGTATTACCCTGATGACCCCGCCTCTATCTCCTAGGTAACAACCTCTACTGGCACCAAGTGCTTCTCGTGCCGTTCAGCGGCAGAACGAGACAAATGGATGGAGAACCTGCGGCGAGCCGTCCACCCCAACAAGGACAACAGTCGGCGGGTGGAGAACGTCCTGACGGTGTGGGTGATCGAGGCCAAAGACCTGCCTGCTAAGAAACGGTAAGGTACTGGTCCTGGTTCTGGTCCTCACAGTAACTCCCAGACGGTTCTACAGCAGGCTGTCTTACTGCAGGTACTTCTGCGAGCTGTGCCTGGATGACAGTCTGTATGCTCGGACCTCCTGCAAGCTGAAGACTGACAACATCTTCTGGGGTGAGCGCTTTGACTTCAGCAGCCTGCCGTCCGTCTCCTCCATCACGCTGCACCTGTACAAGGACACGGACCGAAAAAGGAAAAAGGACAAGAGCAGCTACGTTGGCCTCGTCAACATCCCCGCAGCCACGGTGACGGGCAGGCAGCTGGTGGAGAAGTGGTACACAGTGAGCACGCCCAGTACGCTCAGAGGTACGTACGCCGCAGCTCATCCCAGAACTGGTTCTGGACAGGGTCCGGGCCTGGTCTGTAGTTCTACATCTTGTAAACCTCTGGAATCAGCTCTCTGGTGTTCACCCAGCTGTCTGCGTGTGAAGAAAAAGCAAATTAAAGACCCTGGAGACTGTTCTTATTCACTTTTCAAGAAGGAACACCTGAACAGGTGTGAATCCGTACATAACATCTAGTTAAATAAATCCTAAAGTGATTGAATCAACCAGGATGTTCAACTGTTCTTCACCTGGAACAGCTGGATGATCCTCAGGGCTGCTGTTTCCAGATGTTTTATAGTGTAGTACAATAACCTGCCTTCTCCTGCCTGATACCAGCAAAGTCGTCAGTTCCTACGGTCCGGGTCAAGGCTCGGTACCAGAGTATCATCATCCTGCCGATGGAGCAGTACAAAGAGTTTGCAGAATACATCAGCGCCAACTACCTGCTGCTCTGCTCCACCCTGGAAGCCTCTATCAGTCTGAGGGCCAAGGAGGAGCTGGCCGCTGCGCTAGTGCACATCCTCCACAGCACGGGCAAGGCTAAGGTAGCTCCGCCCACTCTTTATAACCACACCTACCTCCTCCTCGCATCCCGTCTGTCTCCACCTACTTTGACCTTTTGTGCTTTCCTTCAGGACTTCTTGACAGACCTGATAATGTCTGAGGTGGACCGTTGCCGTGACAATGATCAGCTGATCTTTAGAGAGAACACTCTGGCCACGAAGAGTATCGAGGAATACCTGAAGCTGATTGGACAGAAGTACTTGCACGACGCCCTAGGTACAAACACCCAGTGTGAGCTGTTTAATTCTTTCAGATGTTCAGGTGAGGTCATCTAAATGCTGTGTTTCTGCATCCAGGTGAGTTCATCAAAGCTCTATATGAGTCCGATGAGAACTGTGAGGTCGACCCATCTCGCTGTGCGGCCTCTGACCTCGCTGAGCATCAGGCCAACCTGAGGATGTGCTGCGAACTGGCCTTCTGCAAGATCCTTGACTCATACAGGTGAGCATAGGTGCACACAGGTGAGCGAAGCTCCTCATACAATTTGTGTCTGTGTTGACTTAAGTGATTGACTTGCTCTGCCCACTCAGGGTCTTCCCACGGGAGCTCAAGGAGGTGTTTGCGTCATGGCGTCAGGAGTGCAGTAACCGGGGGCGACCAGATATCAGCGAGCGCCTCATCAGCGCCTCGTTGTTCCTACGCTTCTTGTGCCCAGCTGTGATGTCACCCTCACTGTTTGATCTCACACAGGAGTACCCCGACGAACGCACTGCAAGAACCCTAACCCTGATCGCCAAAGTCATCCAGAATCTCGCCAACTTCAGCAAGTACGTTAGGCTTTTAATGTGTAGGACCCTGGAGGCTTTTAATTTGAAGGGTCCTGTAACGGCACTCTGGTTCCTTTTAATTCTTCTGTACCGCTTTTAGCAATCAGCCCAGCAACAGGCATTTGAAACGCGAGCACTACCAGATAATATTCTTTAAAAGAGATGTTTATTAAAAAACAAAATTAACTTGGTAGAACTCAGTCAAAAAACTTTGTTCCATCTCGAAGAATTGGGTCTAGTTTGAACAGCTGGCTGCTACAACTGAGCTGTCGTTTCTTCTGTAGGATTTTGACATTTTTTTTGGCTGAAGCGAATAATTTCTGATTCAGCAGCTTCAAGATCATCCAGGGCAAGTGATTTCCTTTCCATCGCAGATTTAAATTTCTTCATGTGCACTTGCAACTTTAACTTTTGCCTTTCAGGATCACTTTCATTTTTCGGGATTATTTATGAGGACTGTTTTCTTTCTTCTTTTAATCTCCACAGCACTTTCTTTAGTTTCATAATCGAAGCCACTGATCTTTTCAGCGTATTCCAGTCAGAATAATAATCAGTCAGTTAGTTCATTGGTTCCTTGCTGTCTTTAACTTCCGTTGTACTAACAGTTGCTGATCTCTTGACTTCCGGATCATCTTGAAAGGTTTCTATCTTTCTGTTCTGCCCAGTCATTTTCGTTTAGCAGAAGTTTCGGCCCATGTATCCACGTTCCTCCTTATGTCAAACTCTTTGCCTTTAAGCCTGCTTGCTCGGTCTGCAGGATTTTCTGCTGAAGTTACATATTTCCATTGCGCTGGCTTGGTTGCTTCTAGGATCAGCGAAACTCTGTTTGCAACAAAGGTTTTAAAGCGTGATGTTTCACTGTCAATGTATCTAAGCACAGTAGTGCTGTCCGTCCAGGAAACTGATTGTTGCAGTGGTACATGAAGTTCCTGTTGTAATAACTTGTCCATTCTCACTGAAACCACTGCTGCAGTCAGCTCAAGCCTGGGAATTGTGATTTGCTTGAGCGGGGAAACTCTTGACTTGGCGATGGAAAAAAGCACAATCCCTTTCTTCTTGTTCATTTTCTATCAACAGATAAGAAACAGTGCCATATGTATAATCTGAAGCATCTGAAAAATGCTGCAACTGGGCAAACACAGTGCATCCAAAATCTGTAGGCTTTATGCACCTCCTTACATGGAAGTTGGAGAGTAGCACAACGTCTTCTTTCCATTTGCTCTTTACAAAGGTTTTTTAACAGAGGTTTTGCAGGTAAGATGACTTGTGCAAGAAAACCGAGGGGGTCATAGATGGAGTTAATGACTGACAAAATGCCTCTTCTGGTTATTGGCTTGTCTTGCAGCTTTATGGTGTAAGTGAAAGTATCCGCCTCTGTGTCCCATTGCACACCAAGAGTTCTTTCAATTGGCAAAGTGTCATGCTTAAGATCCAGATCTTTCACTTCACTGGCTCTGTGTTCTTCTGGAATCGACATTAGCACTTTCCTACTGTTACTTGTCCGCTTTGTTAATGTAAACCCTCCACTGGCACACAAGGCACGAAGATCATTGACAAGGTTTGCAGCTTCCTCGTAAGAAGCTACACTTTTCAGACAATGATCTCCATAAAAGTTGCACAGGACCGTCTGAACTGCTTCTAGAGGCATTTTATCCCTGTGATCCTCGGCAGTTCTTTTTAGCGCATATGAAATGACACTTGGTGAGGAAGTAGCCCCAAAGAGATGCACGGTCATTCAAAAGTCCTTCATGGGCTCATCCAATTCAATTCAATTCAATTCAGTTTATTTATCCAGCTTACCATTTGGCCACCAAAGAAAATGAAGGAGGTCTGCATCTCTGTCTGGTAAGTTGACTTGGTAGAACATTGACTCTATGTCTGCCATCAGCGCTATTGGCTCTTCACGGACTCGTAAAAGAACACACACTAGAGTGTTAGTCAAGTCAGGGCCCTGAAGTAACTCTTTGTTTAGAGAGATTTCCTGGTATGAAGCTGTGAAGTCAAACACAACCCCTAATTTGCCTTTTTTCGGGTGATAAACCCCAT
Organism: Crenichthys baileyi; assembly: GCA_036173005.1. NCBI lineage: Eukaryota > Metazoa > Chordata > Actinopteri > Cyprinodontiformes > Goodeidae > Crenichthys > Crenichthys baileyi. The sequence continues at coordinate 166,841 of JAHHUM010000409.1, read as the reverse complement.
GGTGTGGTATATAGAAGACTCTGTTTACATCACGGCTCAACTGGTGTCCTGGAACCTGAGCTGCATAGCCCTTGTTGATAATGTTTTCCATGAAACTCTTATAATCTTCAAAGAACTGATGATTCTTCTTAAATTTCGTGAGCAAACATGCTATCCGCTGCGCTGCAACACAACGGTTGTTTGGCATCTGAAGATCCTCATTCCTGAGCGGCAATCCAATGCTATTGTTAGGACTTGCGAGATAGAGGACCCCAGAATGCAGACTAGCAGGCAGCATGACGGTAAGTGAAAAAAAAAGATTTAATGAATAAAAAACCAAAACTCACTCACGGAGGAGGCAAGAACAAAATGGAAACAATAAACGGGCAGGCAAGACAGGCAAAAGCAGACGTTGGCAGAGTGGCTTGGCATGAAACACATGAGCATGATCCAGAAGACAAGACATGGTTTGAAAAATGTTTCCACCATGAATAACTGAACAGGAGTGTAAATATGGAGAGTAAACCAGGTGGAGCAAGGAGACAGATTAGCTTGGAGCAGGTGAACCGGATAAAGATAATTAACAGACAGAACAGAACATGACAGGGGCAAAACAGAACTTCAAGGATACAAACTAATAGAAATCTAACTAAAAAAACATGAAACCAAAGCATAAACAGCAGAAACCCCATCCAGGTACACAAATAAGCAAAACATGAATACAAAAACTAAAGCATGACCAGGAAAACAAACAGAAATATGATTCAAAATCTAAGAAGAATAATAATAAATAATAATAAACAAAAGAACGATTCAATTCAGTTTTAATTCAGTTTATTTATATAGCGCCAATTCACAACACATGTCGTCTCAAGGCACTTCACAAAACTCAGGTACATACATTCCAATTAATCCTAATCATTGAACAGTGCAGTCAGATTCAGTTATTTTATTCAAATTTTGGATAAAATTTGGTCTATCTAAGGAAACCCAGCAGATTGCATCCAGTCAGTGACTTGCAGCATTCACTCCTCCTGGATGAGCATGTAGAGACAGTGGACAGTCACTGGGGTTGACTTGCAGCAATCCCCCCTACTGAGCATGCATGTAGCGACAGTGGAAGGAAAAAACTCCCTTTTTAACAGGAAGAAACCTCCAGCAGAACCAGAACCAGGCTCAGTGTGAGCGGCCATCTGCCACGACCGACTGGGGGTTAGAGAGAACAGAGCAGAGACACAAAGAGAACAAAGAAGCACTGATCCAGGAGTACTTTCTATGGGAAGGAAAAGTAAATGTTAATGGATGTAGCTCCTTTAGTCGTTTCGCCTAATATTCTTTAAAAAGAGATGTTTATTAAAAAAAAAAAATTAACATGGTAAAACGCAGTCAAAAAACTGTGTTGCTTCCAGCATATCTGATTCCTCGATGATCATATTCACGTACAAAAAAAACCGACATGAGGTGTTACGGCGTGCTGGAAGCCCAAAATACAAAAATGCACATTAGAAATTCACATTTCTATATTCTATGCTTTTAACATAACAGTGTTTCTAAATTTAAATGAAATTACAATTTTAACAACAGAAAATGTGTGTTTTCCCAATTTTTTAACCCATTTACTTATTCCAATAAACCAGGCATTAATTGGCTCTTACAGGTCTCAATGCTTTTAATATTAACGAGCCTGGCTGAGGGCTGCTTTCAGGTGCAGTTGTTAGCACTGTTGTCTGCAGTAAGAAAGTCCTGGGTTGAAAACTTTGGGTGGAGCCTTTTTGGGTGGAGTTTTCATGTTCTCTCCTTGGAGCGTGGGTTCTCTCTGGGTACTCCAGCTGTTCCCACAGCCCAATAAACTGTCAGGTTAGGTGGTGCATGCATGGTTGTGCGTCTGTGTTGATGTGCCTGGACGGTCAACATGTCCAGGGTGTCCTCTGCCTCTCACTCAGTGGAAGCAGGCAGCGCCTCCTTGTGAGCCTGCGAGGATTAACCAGGTGTAGAAAATTAGATAGATGAAATGTAATTTATTTTATTGTTTGATGTGCACGTGTCTTTTATTGGTTTATATTGTTTGTTTTTATTATTGTGTTTTATTCTGGGACAAAAGTTTAATTCAGTCATGGATTGAGGACCCTGGACGCTTTTATTGTGAAGGTGCCTGTATATGTTGTCCTATTTACACCTGGTACCTGTCCACGTGACCAGTTTCGCCTGTTGCTGTAGGTTTGGCACGAAGGAGGAGTACATGCTGTTCATGAATGACTTTGTGGAGCGTCAGTGGAGCAGCATGCAGCGTTTCCTGCAGGAGATCTCAAACCCTGATGGGCTGAACCACACCGCTGGCTTTGACGGCTACATTGACCTCGGCAGAGAGCTGAGCAGCTTACACACTCTGCTGACCGAGCTCGACCAGGTAACACACCTGAGTATCCAGGTAAGAGATAGACAGATCGTGCAGGTAGTGGAGGGACTAGAGAAATGAGGGAACACAATGTAACTAATCACCTGGTAGCAGGTAACAGACCTGATTAATAGGTAACTCTTCTTCCCATTTGCTCTCTTTGGTTTCTTCACCCATCCTCTGACTCCACCTGTCTGACTGCAGTCGTGTCTGTCGAAGCTCGCCCCACTTCCTCGGATCCTCAGAGATGTGTCGGCAGCCCTTGTCCACCCTGGAGGTATGGTTGGAGCTGGAGGGGTGTCCGTTTCATCTCCAGAGCCTCAGCGGGTGGTGTCTCCACCCCCTCTGTCCCCACCCCCTCTGTCACCACCCCTGTCTCCTCCTCTGGCAGCCTGTAATCCCTCTGTTGGCCTCCAGGGCGGCGTGGGATTAGACGGAGGGTTAGTAAGACCGCAGTCACACACACACTGAACACCAAATGAAAACAGTTTGCAGTGAGCATCACGTTGGGGTTCAGGTTTAAGCTCTAATTCTAGACTAAATAACATTTCAAACCAAGATTTATTCACATTTCTGTCTCAGGGATGAAAATATACAGACTTGTCCTAGCCTGCAGTCAAATATTTTGGCATAAATGTCAGTCATGACAGATGATCCAGTTTTAGCACAGCATACATTGAGTAATACAAAATAGTTTTAAAAAGTCCCCAAAAACAAAATTTGATTTTGCCAGAAAAAAACACACATAAACTCTGCGTGCTGTTTTAGTTCCTATAGGGGGAATTTTGGTGGGGACAGATTTCCCCTTTGGGTGCACTTTTTTAAAGGGCGCCACGGTTGCAGAAAGTCAGAGCAGCTCGGATTTTTTAAACAACACGACATCTACCCCAGTTTTCATTTTGAGGGAAAGTAAAATATCTCTTTTAGAATCAGACTTTTTTTTAGGTTTAAAATTTATAATGCTGAATTTTTACCCGTGAAAATTAGTTTGTGATTTTTTTTTTATATTTAAAATTCCCCTGCAAAAAATTCCACGAAAAAAAATTTGTCCAATTTTAAAAAAATTGTCTGATTTTTTTAATGAGACTTTTTTCCCTTTAAATGCTTTTTTTATCAGGGGGGATTTTTCCCCCCCCACGGTGGTGTTTTTAAGCAGATTTAAAATTTTGACCTCGAAGGGGAAATTTTTTGGACATATGGGGGACCTGAGGGATTTTTGTTTGCTGCGGGCCCTTTTTAAAGGGCTAGCTTTTAGAAGGTTTGGAAAAAAAAAAGGGTTGGTTTAAAATGGGAGCAGGGGTTTCTGATCGGCGCCCCCACTAAATGACGGGGGTTATAGTAACCGAAAAGTAAAAATATTTATCAAAAAGGCGGGGCGCTTTTGGGTTTGGTAGGGGGTTAAGCCCCCCGGGGGGAAAAAGAGGCTATATTTTTTGGTTTTGGGCTTTCCCAAAGGGTCTCCCCCTTTCTTTGCCCCTTTTCTTTCCTGTCTCCCCTTCACCGAAAAATGAAAAATTTAAAGGGGGCCTCCAGTGCCGCAAAAAAAAAAGATGGGGGACAATGATCTTATTTTTCCCACAAAGAAAAACCTCATAAATTGAGCATCCGGGGTCCGGGGATTTTTTGCCTTTTTAGAAAAAATCCCTTTCCAACCCCCCCCCCCAAAACCTTTTCAGTTCCCCTTGATTGGAGGGTTTTACTTTTGTTGTTTTGACATGACTTTGCCCCAAATCCCCCCTTGAGAGGAAAGAAAGTTTGGGCGGTCAGGAATCGGGATTTTTAAAGCTAAAAAAACTCACACCTTTTTGGGGGGAACTTGACCCCAGATTTTTAAACTCGAAATTTTTTACTTTGGTATTTTTGTAAACAAAGCTTCACAAAGAAAATCTGCAACTTGTGTAATTATTTTTTTACAAGAACAAATCTGTTTTACACACATTCCTATCTACACGCGCACAAAGATGAAATTCCCAGCGTTGTTTTTCCAAACCCAAATTCACAGTGTGGTTTACAAGCACAAAATATTCATAACTGGAGTTTTTTACCCATACGAATACTTTCCTGAAGCAAGCCTGTTCCAAATGAAGACTTAAATTCAACCTGGACATAGATTATCTTGACCACATCATTGACGCTGGAAACCACCTCAGAGACAGGAGGTAGTCTGAAGCATGAGGTCATTCAGCTAAAATCTGTAGTTCTCATGTTCTCAAGGAGGGGAACTCAGATACCTCCTTAAGGTTCCATCCATCCATCATGATACAGAAGGTTCTTTGATTGAGTGGATCAACTGTGTGCAAAATAGTCCTCAAAGTCTGCAGTGCAACAAGTGAACTGAGAGGATGACACCAAGTTCTCAGATTCTGCTGATCAGGCCAGCTTTCAGCTTCACTTCCATGGCAGAAGAAAGAAGAAGAAGAAGAAAACTGGTTTTCACTAAATCTCCGAGATGTGTCCACTCCCACTACGCAGGCCTCCAAAACCTGTTGCACGCTGTAAAGTTTCTGCTGGTGATTCCAGAATTTTCCAGAACTCATCTGTGTTGACTCACTTTGAAGCAGCGAGGTCACCTTGCAGACAAACGTCTTGTTCCTCCTCATCTTCATCTGCAGTTTTTATTTTTAACAGTTTATCTTAACAGTTGTGTTGGATGAGGAGCTGTGGCCAGTAAAATCAGGTCAACATGAAGCAGCTGAACACACACACACACACACACACTCTGCTAAAGCCTATGTGGGGATATTCTACCTGTTTGAGAAAACCCCTCACCTCTCCTGCAGGATCTTATATTCTGGAAGCATGACTGGTAGTTAGCAAAAGAATCACAAGAGAATTAAATGTAATCATTCAAACTGTATTGGCTCAGAAAAAAGTAGATTAACAGATTGTATGCATACAGTGACTCACCTGAACGCAGTCGGCTCCTTAGAAGCCAAAAAGGATCAAGAGTTGAGTCCATGCATTTCCCTTATACTAGCAAACACTGGGGGGGCAAGAACTGATAAGAGAGAGGCCCAAAACCAAGCACCCCCAGTGCTTCCTGAGATGACCCAGGCCTACATTCCTTGGCAAAAAACAACTCCTTTATGGTCAGAACACTGGATCCAGTTGGAACAAACATCTAGTTTAGGAGCAGATGGACCCAGATTTCATCTCTTTCCAGGACATCCTCAAAGGGGGGTGATAACATCTGAGGTAGGTCTTTTGCACACAGTAGAAGCCCTTGCAAAACCCGAGGTCACCAGGACTTACATAGAGGGTTGCAATTTGACTCCTCTTCTCCTTTAACCTGAAAGGAATTACCCATTCCTCTAATAACTGTTCAACACAATAAACACATGGATGCTAATAAAAATATTCACCCACACCCCAAGTTTCCAGGCTTCCTTCTCTTGGAGCGTCCCTTTGACCTGATCCAGATTGTCCTTCAGTCTGAGACTCCGTAGTCCTGTACTAGTTCATTGTAAGTTGGGTAACATCTCAGACGGACACAGTATTCATTTACACCACATTAGATCAGTCCTGACCGTAAATAAACGAGAAATCATCCCATTAAGTTGAAATAAAAACTTCAGTCAGTCAGAAATATTTAACATCCTAAGCTCATCCATGAAGCTCCACCTTTACTTCAAGGTCCATCCAAAAGGTCCTGCCTCTCGTCAGGGCTGTTTCTGGGCAGGTTTCTACCTGCTTTGGCAGATTTGGTCCTGGTTCCTGCAGTGGAAACACACCTTTAATGAAGAAAGGTCCAGTCTGAAGACCACTGAACCAAAAGGTTCTGTCCCCTTTTGTTGTCAGTTCAGTGTGGAGCCCCATCAGCAGACTCTGACCATTGGGGTCCTCTAATCAAACCCGGTGCCTTTCTGTGAAGTTAAATTGCTCTTTAAAATAAACCTGTAGTTGCATCAAGATTTGAGTCTAAGAACTTGGAGGATTTTGTCAGAAGCCTGGCAGCAGCTTCATGAACATCTTGTAGCCGTTCTGGAGAGATTTTTCTAAGACATTTGTAGAGTTTATTACAAAAATCCCCAAAAATCCAAAAAAGAAACCAAAGCATGAATAAATATTTCCAGTTCAGGACAGGAAACAATGGAGCTTTGTTTGGCAACATTTCTCTGATGATGAAATCAGGAACAAAGTCGAGTTGAAACTGGAACATTTCTCTCCTAGACAGGTCAACTGATGGTTTGTTGCTGCGACTGACTGGATGTTTATTATCCCACAGATGTTCCTCCTGGTTCAGAGTTCATCTGCGTATCCGTCTTTCTCTCCTAGAAGAAGCCACTAAAGGAGCTACTAAGCTACTAATGTTTCCTTTTCTTCCCCAAGAAAGGCTCCTGGTCGGCTTCTTTTTTCCTTTGTGTTCTGCTCTGTTTTTAAAAAACCCCCCAGTCGGTGTGGCAGTGGCGCTCACCTGACCTGGTTCGGTTTGCTGGGGGTTTCTTCCTGTTAAAAGGGAGTTTTTCTCCCCTGTCGCTACATGCATCTCAGTATGAGGGATTGTGCCCCAAAATAACGCCAGGGACGTCCATGTCTTCGCTCATCCAGGAGGGGTGAATGCTGCAAGTCATGAGGATGCAACTGCTGGGGTTTCCTTAGACGAAAAAATTTTTAAACCAAATTTTTATAAAAACTGAGCTTTATGCATCGTTTGATTACTCGGTTCTGATTGGACTGGATGGAACTGACTCAGTTTCTGTCTGTAAGAGGATAATTTTTGTACAGAGAAAACTTTTGTTCTGAAACTGCGTCACATAAATAAACTGAATTAAACTTTGAGTTCATTTTCACTTCCTATCTCTGTTTAGCTGCGTTGACTTCACCAGACTCCCGTCTCCGACTCCAGAGAACAAAGATTTGTTCTTTGTCACCAAAGGATCTAGCCTGCAGCCTGCATCAGGTGACGTCTTACCTTTGACCTTTCAGCTTCCTCTTCTTTAACCTGGGACTGTGATGTGTGACCTTGCTAATGATGTCATTTTCTGCAGGTATGCGAGGCTCTCCAGCTCCGAGCTCGTCCTACTCTGAGCCCAACGAGAACGAAGCTGGCTATGATTTGACCAACGGGGGCCGGAGAGAGGGGCCAGAGCTTACCAGTGAGAACCGCAGTCTGTCTCTGGTGGACCTGCAGGACTCCTCCCCCAGTGACGGCCTGGACGACCCCCAGTGGCAACGCAGAACGGGGCTCCTCCCTCTATCTTTTCAGAACCCCGTCTATCACATGACCACCACATCCCCCAGGCAGCCACAACAGCAGACAGATGCCACTCCTGACGGCTCAGTGGGCTCACAGGGAAACTGTGAGGACAGGAGCGCCGTGGGAACCAAGCCGGCTTTCCTCACCCAGATGTCTGTGGGTGTAGGCGCGGGGGAGAGGGGTGAGAGGATGTCAGCCATGTCGAGCAGCAGCAGCGGCGAGGAATACTCCCGACGAGCGCTGTCTCTCACTGACACGCTCTCAGGTGCGTCTGCTCTGGTGTCAGACAGGTTATCAATGAGTTCAGGTCTTTTCATGTGACTGCTCTCGCCGCTCCCCCACAGGTAGCTCAGCACCCCCTCGGCAGAACTCCGGTCCTCAGAGACGCATCGATCAGCCTCCACCACCCTCCTCTGCTCCACCCGGCCCTCCTCGAGGTCGCACACCTCCCAGCATGCTCAGTGGAGGAGGCTCCGCCTACCCTCCACGCCCCGCCTCCGGCAGTATGATGTCATCAAGCCCCGATTGGCCAAACAGCGGACAGTCACGGCTCAGACAGATGTCATCATCATCCAAAGGAGACAGCCCAGAGAAACAGCGGCCTGCTGCCAAGGTAACACACCTGTAAACAGTGTGGACTAGTCATGTGACTTGAATCAGACTCGGGTCAGGCTTGAGTCACAACCCTAATGACTTCAGACTCGACTTTATTAAATCAAAAAGACTTGGGACTAGGCTTGGACTTGAAAAATCTTGACATGCATCCTGCTTTTCTTCTGGGTCCAGCCAGCACCATTAGAGATGTGTGTGCAAAGATCCTGAGAAATCACACGGGATCACAACGTTGCAGCAAGAACGATTCCTCTGCAAACGCAGTCCTGTAGAAAACAATGGGAGTTCTGCCAGCGGTTGAATGGACAGTCTGTACGGGATGCCAGTGGCTCCAGAAATGTGTAGGTGTTGTTAGGTGATGGGCCCGGTGCAGCGCTGTGATATCTTTCCTGAAGTCCTAATCAAAGTCTAATTGTAATAACCTAAGCTGTCCCAGGTAGGCGATCCACAGAAAATGTGTTTGTGTTTTTATTGTTCCATTAGAACGTCACCAGAATCATGCTTCTAGCTGTGTTAACGCCAACGATTAATAACAATTATGGGTGAAAAGAGAGGGGGGGCAGCTTTGGGTGGACTGGAACATATTTGTCATCAGATCAGAGGATCTTCTGTGTTTTCTACAGACTCACTGATGCGTTAAAGTTCACTTTATTGTATCTTCTCATAAACCAGGGGAGCGGTCATGCTCCTCAGCATCAAATAAAGAAAAGTGATAAAAAACAGATTTCTAAGGATGGAGAGTCCAGCCCATCTCCCTGCTTCAGTGTTGGTCTTTCATGTTTAACAGCGATGTCTTCCTTATCCAAAATGTCCACATTGCTGTCTTCAAACAAGTGTCCATTGTACTTGAGATGCAGATGAACCACTGATTCTTGACCCGTTGACATGGTTCTTCTGTGTTGGGTCATCTGTTTGTGTAGTTGCTGTTTAGATCCCACACTGCTGAGGTTGTATTTGGGTCCATGATAACTTGGGATCCTTGACCCAGTCCGTGTCTGAGAGTTGTTGGGTTTTACGATGGGCCAGAACATTATGCTTGCAGAATATCCTTAAAAAAGCATTAATAAATTCTGGAAATGTTTAAATTAAATATTTGCTCAAATGAGTTTGGACTTGGTCTCGACTTGGACTTGCATATCTTGGGTCTAGACCTGGAAAACAACGACTTATCCACCCCATCACCTGCAAGTTACCACGGTAACCACATGGCCAGGTCAGGTTTTCTGGATGTTACCATGTGAACCGCTTAAGTACAAATTGAATATGCTTACTATGGTAACATTTCAGCAGGGTGCAACTGTTGTCACGATAACCACCTGAACAGAGGGTGGGTCATGTCCCAGTTACTATGACAACCAGCAGACGGGCAGCTCAGGACCTGTCAGGAGAGACTGTTTTTGAGAGGATCCTGAGCTCCTTTACCAGAACCAGAACCAGGTTTATCACAGTCTTCAGATTCAAATTCTGCACCATGTCCACCTTTAGCTAATTCAGGTGTGTTTGTGTCTTCAGGCTCCATCTCCCTGTGCATTGGACCGAACCGCTGCTTGGCTGCTTAACATGAACTCTGCCTCCTCCTATGGTGAGACGGACGATGATCGTCATGACGACGCTTTGGTGGAGAAGGTAGACAAGTTTCTGTTGTAGCTTGTGTGAGCATCTGCTCCGCAGGTTCTGACCCTCTGTGTGTGTTCAGTACCAGCAGGAGATCGCTCTGCTTCAGGAGAAGCTGCGGGTTGCAGCGCTGCGACAGGAGGAGTGTGAAGCTCGTTTGATGGTCCAGGATCAACAGAACCAGCGAATGCTTCAGGAATATCAGGTCTGGGACACACCAAAAGCCATTGAATTACCTTTAGAGGCCACCTCACATGATACAGGTGGACCAATATGATTGTGTGGGTTTCAGGTCCGGCTGGAAGACACAGAGAGCCGACTGAGGAGGCTACAAGACGACAAAGACCTTCAGATGAACAGCATCATTAGCAGGTTAAACCCCTGGTCACACATACACCTGTCTGATGAGCTGTCTGACACCAACTCACAGTCAGTTACCTGTCTCACCTGTGCAGGTTGATGGCAGTAGAAGAAGAGCTAAAGAAGGATCACTCTGACATGCAGGCTGTGGTCGACCAAAAGCAGAAGGTCATCGAGGCACAGGTACTGGGGTGGGGATACCATGTGTTTCCATGCATGAAGATGTGGACTTTGTTGAATCTGTATCTATTACCAAGCAACAGAACTCCAATACTTTGATGGGAGTTTAAAACTTCAGTTTGACGAAGCAAAAGACAGAACTTGGAAGCGAGACAGCGCGGCACTCGGGTAGTAACTGGAAACCATCTACTCTTCATCATTGGTGGTCAGAGGCTGATGGTAGTGGTGGTGTCAGTGCAGGTGCAGAGGGGGTTGCATTAATAAATGACGAATAATTGCATCGTAGCCTTCTGGATCATCATAGAATCCAGTCGTGAAGATCCTCACCCCTCACACCTGATGTCTGTCTCTCCTTTTATCCGTCTCATCTGTCTCTGTCTCTCAGGAGAAGAGAATTGCGAGCCTGGACGCAGCCAACACCCGTCTGATGGCGGCGCTGACCCAGCTAAAGGAACGTTACGGTGTGACATCACAGAGGAATGGCTTGTCTCCTAGCAACACGTCATCTCTGCAGATTACAGAGAACGGAGAGTTCCGTAACTCTGGCAACTGCTGAGAGACCCAATCAGAGCTGGGATTGGCTGACACTGCCGGGAAGGGAGGGGTTAACCCTTCACATACAGCGTGAGGCGGGGCTTACAAACTGACTTAAAAGATTAAAATAACCAATCGGTGCTGGAGGGAAGTAAACAGACACATCCATTGAATGTCAGCTTCTACACCACCAAAATGACCTCTGACCTGAACCCACTCTTGTTGCTAGGTTACCCTCACTTTTTGTTTTTTGCATGTTCCTCTTTGGACATTTGATGAAGTCTGTCTGCATTTTCTGTTTACGTTTAGATCTTCCTGAGAAGAATCAGAACTGCTTGACCAATAACCTTACGACTCAGCCTCACCTTCACCTAAGTTTTATTTATTGGTTAAACTGGACCACTTGGTTCTGGTTGACTGGTGCAGCTGCAACTTCAGCAGACACACTGGTTCTCCTTTGATTCTTCAGACTGCATCTTAAGGGACAGGCCACCCTTTTCCCTTTTAACCTGGAGTCAGAGCCACTCCGTTAGGTTAGCCTAGCATAGCACAAACAGCAGCAACGGGTGGAAAGTGTTAGCCTAGCTGTAAACCTTGAAGTGATTGTGCTGGCCTCTTTGGGCTTCCGTAGCTTTGAGTATTTAATTCCCGGCGACCAGGTGAGCCGGTCCAGAATTAGACGCTAGCTTGTGTTGTTTCAGAGAATTTTAATGTAAACGACAGATTTTATTGTAAACAGTAAAAACTTTAACTTGTGATGAAGATTTGTGCACATCCCCTCCCCTCCCTGTGTTCACTGTGGCTTCTGTCTGTTCTGTATCTATGAGCCTCTGTTCTGTTATTTATCTACAGCAGTATTTATAAGGAGCTTCACTCCAATAAAACCAGGCTGTCAACCTGCCCCTGTGCTCATCAACACACACACACAGTTAACTGGGCCACACAGGGGTTTATTCATTCTCCTCCACTGGAAATAGGAAGTGATGTCACAGGCCCTGCATGAAGCGCTCCAGTGGGTCCTTGTTCCAGTATTCATGGTTCCAGCCTAGAAACCAGCCAGTGAAGGTTGGCGGTTCGAATCCCTGTTTCAGTGTCACGATAGGGGTCCGTGGGTCTCTGCCAGCCAGGTCGGTGTCGATATAGCGCCCAGCTGGACACAGATAGAGATCCGTTAGTCACCGGACCGAGCCGTACATCTATGAAGATGGAATGTTTTCTGACTGAACAGTTTTAGACGAGACAATCTCTAAAACATCTGTGGTGATTTAATGATCCATGTTGAACATCAGGGAGATTATTGTTCGGTAATAACAGCGGAGGGGGCGCCTGGAAACAGGCCCAGATCCCCATCTGTCTCACCTGATGCAGCAGCTTCCATCTTCTCTTCATCATGGGCCTCATTTCCAATCCAAACAAACACCTGCAGGAGGAGACGGTGAGCTAACAGAAGAGCCAGATGCTTATTTCCACAGTGGTGATGGCAAGGAAGACTCACCTGATCCCAGGTGTCCAGGATCATTACATCATCAGGAGCCAGATCATCCTGGGTTAGTTCTCCTGGAACCTCCTCCATCTGAATATAGGAAACGTCTCACTGTTAGTATCTTTCATTATTAATTCACACTTGTCAATAAATCCCTACTGGTTTCCAGCTGTAGGAACCAGATCAACCATCCTGGCAAACAGAACTTCCCAACATCTAACTTAACCTGTAGCGTCTGTCTTACAGCAGATCTGAAGAAGCCTCTGACTGAAGACACTCTGTTGTTGTAGGACAGTCTGATGAAGAGGATGCTCAGGGTTCTCCATGATGTTCTTCATTTTATGAAGAATCCTTATTTGTACAATGAACTCCAAAAGGTTCCAGGAGTCCCCAGAACAGAACCAGCCATCTTCATCAGCTTGTTGAGCTTTTTTAAGTCCCTGGTTCTGATGCTGCTACCCCAGCAGATGATGGCAGAAGAGATCACACTCTCCACAACAGACTTATTGAAGATCTGCAGCATCTTGCTGGAAACACTGAAGGTTCAAAGCTTCCTGAAGTAGTACAGTCCATCGACCTGACCCCATCAGCCCTCTGAATGACAGTGACTCCATGAGACCTACCTGGAAGCTTCCGGTCTTGTTGGAGAAGGCGAAGAGTCGAGGAGGGTGAGCATCTATCTTGTTGTTCAGCCGAGGAGAGTGACAGTAGTCCTCCTTCCCTCCCAGAGCAACCCAGAACCCATCTGTAACCACAGACACCCTTCATCATCCTGCTCAGGTCATTCCAGAAAACTCAACCATACCTCTTCCTCACCTTCCTCCTCCCCCTCCTGCTGCTGAGTGGGAGTCACCAGGAGGATCTCAGCCAGATGTTCGGCTCCTTTAAGCTCAGCTGAGCTGCTGCTACTCCCTTTCCACATCCAGGATCCAGAGGAGGACACCAGGAGGAACACATCATTGGAGTTCAGACAGGAGGAGGATGGAGCCACCTGAAGAGAACAGCCGAGTAAGTCCGGTTCTGAGGGGTTTTAAACGGGCTCTAACTGGTTTAAATAAAAAGAACAGGTCCAGTTCAGAAGGTAGTCAGTTTGGCTCCAACCGCTTTAAACAAAGCCACTCTGGTTCTGATCCATTTAAAAAAAATTATACTGATTTGACTTTAACCTCAAAATACTCTGCCAGTTGCAGGTCATTAAGGAACTGAAATAAGTTTGAAGATTCTGGACAGAACCATAAACTGAAGAATAAAGCAGTTGGATCCATGTAAGAGACGTCCTCAACGAGCTGGACCTGGACACACCAACGTCTCAGGAGTTAAACACATCTGAACATCATGTGGATCGTGACAGAATGAAACACCCCAAATCTAGATGTTTTAGACCATGGGGTCCTGGTCCGAAATGTTCTGGATTAAACCTTAGTCTGTTTATTTCAGTGGAAGCTGACCTGAAGAAACTGGAGACTTCAAGGCAATAATGTCTCATTCTCTAAAAGCATGTATTGGTCAGGAGACGCCTACTGATCTGGAAACCATCATCTGCTGTAGAGCTTGATGGGTTTCCATTTACCATCATGGTAGACACACCTATGAGATGAACTAGCTTCATAGTTCCTCACAAAGGCACTAGTCCGGCTTCGTAATACAGACGTCCGGTTTAAACCATTCTGGATCGACACTATCCAAACAGAGACGTTCTTGGCTGAGTGAAAACTGAGGAACAACATGCTAGTCCAAAAGGTTCTGAATTACCACATGGAATTGACTCGTCCTATCCCAGCCCATGTTTGGTATGGTTCTGCTCGTCTCACCTCTACAGCTCTGGTGTCTCCTGCTGGATTGGCTCGGACCTGAAACAAACGGGTCTCAGCGGGTTCGGACTGTCCACCCTCCCTGGATGTTCCACCTTTGTACACCACCATTGGTTGGCCTCCAAACATGCTCATGAGGTGGGCAGGCTCTTTTCCTTGAACCACCCTCACCTGTCCAGACAGGTAACAGTGAGGGGAGTTCGGGATCAAAATGTTAAAACCACAGTAGTGTCACATCACTGGGACCAGTGTTCCCAGTTGGTGTACCTGAACTGCACCACCACCCAGTTCATCATCCAGCTTGAATGCAAGAACAGCCGATGCCCCAGTTTCATCCGGACTGGACTCCGCCCCCTGCCTAAAGAGAAAGCAGCAGAAACCAGATGGTTCAAGTTCCCTGTAGTAGCTGAAACTCACCAGCAGAGGGAGCTCTGGAGACCTACTGCAGAGGATCCCTAAACCCGATCCAACGCTGATTTCAGGACAGGCATTTGTCTTTTAAGAACATAAATGAGGATGTCTCACCATATGTAGATGATGTGACCTTGTCTGTCACTGTGCTGGTACTGATACAGGATGAGGTAACTATCTCCTCCATAGAACTGACCAAAGGAAGCTGATTCCACTGGAACCTTGTTGGATCCTTCAATCCTCCAGATCTGCACGTAGACAGACAGATGGGTTTATCTGATTTTTTTCTGGACTTTGCAGACATCTAAAACAGAGTAAATCTTTAAGTTGAAGAAGAAAGTTGTCACTCGACTTGCAATCATGTGCACTCGTGTTATCCAGAAGGTAATAAGTCAGAACCGGTGGTTTTATGATAGAGCTTTCCTTCCACCTAGTGGCCATTTTCCATCCGTGTTTGAATTCGTCAGTTGGTCATAGCTGCTCCCTGGCTGACCTCTAAACACGTTTGTTCCTTGGACACCATTTCTTTATCTCATTAATTATTATTTATATATTGTTTAGTATTATATTAGTTAAACTGATTAGATGAGGGTTCAGTTTCTTTTTAAACTAATTATTTAAACATGTTTGAACTTATTTTTACAAGCTAGGCTCACATTGCTAGCCATTTATTTGTGTCAAGAAGTATTTATGCTAGTGTGAGATTAGTTCTAGTTGTCTTTTATGGATAATTGATAGAAGGGTTAGCTAGCCGACTAGCTTTGCAAAGCTATGCATTGTGGGGCCAGCATTCCCAAGTGCCATCTTTTATTAGATTTGGATGGTTCCAACATTTATAAAACGAGGCCTTTAGTCATAAATCATCACCACAAGCTACTAGCTCAGCTCAACTCCAATCTGGCAGTTCTGTTGGGTTCACTCATCTCAACTTTAAATTAATTCACCTGATCCGAAACAGTAAAACTGTTTCATCTTTGTTCTGAGATGATTTGTGTTTTCCTCTCCAAGGTTCTAGTGGAGCAGAATGTGAAAGGAACCGTCTATGTATCAAGCAAGTGAAGCAGTGACAATCATCACCTCTTTCTCTCCATGTCCTCGGTCCACCATCCCATACTGCGCTGCCATGGAATCTGATTGATGCAGCTGTGACACATCAAACTGTACCTGTCCAATCAGAAGAGTCCGATTTCACATCAGTTTAAAACAGGACAGTCTGGATTAGATCCTGGGCAAAATCAGCATACCTTCTCAATCTTTGCCACCTTATTGGTGACGTAGGCTGTTCCCATGCCGACAGTGTCTACAGCGTCCTTCCAATTCTTAAAAAACTGTTTGAAGAGTGGCGTCTCCCCATACTCAGGAAGGACCTGGACCTGAGGGGGACCAGAAGTAGGTTAGCAGGTGACGTACAAAGATGTGACGCAAAGTCCCAATGGGACTCCCCAAGCTCCTTTTGTAGGTTGATTGTGTTCACCTGGGTGTATGGTGGATAGTTCATCTGCTGGATGAACGTCTCCGAGCTCTGCAGAACAGCATGGCGCTCATCACTGTTTGCATCCTTACCTGCACACAGACACGTCACCTTTCAGCAGGACAACAGGTGATCTCAGGTGATTGCTGCCCAGACAGACGAGTTCTTTTACTTCAGACTACCCAACTGGTTTCAGACCAGTTTGTTTAGGACCAGAACAAACTTCCTACCCTTCCAGACAAAGATTAGGCCGTTGGTTCCATTGTCGAGGATGAAACACTCGCTGGACTCCAAGGCATCTTGGGAGAACGGGTTCTGCTCTGATACCAGCGTAACCTCCATGTCCCCCCCAGCGTTGGACACCTGAGGGGAGGACAGAGAAAACAGATGTACCCAAACCATGTTATGAGAAAAAGGAAGTGACATCACAAGCTGATGGGGAACTGATGCAAATAAACATCTTGTGAGTTACCTTATACAGCTTAGCCACCCTCCTGTTGGACACGTCTGTCTGGTTGTCATCGCTGTGGGATTCAGGAAGGTCCGGTTTCTCTCCCAGAACCTGAACATAAAGATGTTAAAAGCAGGAGATCAAAGAACGTCTCAACAACAAAATAGGACAGTTTGCAGACAACACCCTGCTGTTCTTCATAACAACTAGACTTTGGTCTGGTGGACAACTCAGGATCCCTGAGGTCATTATTTAAATTTTCATTTTCACTCATCAGTCTAAGGAAACGGCCCAGAACCGTCCGGTTCTTTTAAAGCTGGGATTTAGGAAAGTTTAGGTGCCCTTTGACACCGATTTAGAATTATTTTAATGTGGTCACCTTTATCATCTTCTCTGGCTCCGCCCCTTCATCGACAACCTGGAGTTTTGCCCGCCCACATCTCTCGTTGTCACGGATACTCTTGGAGACCTGTCAATTGGTCAATTGGTCAGCCTGTATGTTATGACATCAGAATGATGTCATGTAATATCACCACTTACCATAGTGGCCTTAAGTTTCTCAAATCTGTTGCTATGACAACCAGACCACTGGATGATTTCCTGTTGGGGCAAAGGAAGGTTTACTTGCTTTACCTGTCTCTCATAGTCACTCCCTGACCTCACCTGTCCAAGGTCGCCTGTCTCCCCACCTGTTCCAGGTCCACTACCTGTCACCCATCAGTCCTCACCTGACCCAGGTCCAGGATGAAACTGTCTCCCTGGTTGAAATTCTCCCAGCTGACAGGAATCTCTGTTGACCTGACAACACGGCGACCTTTGACCTGTAGCAGCCTCTGAACTTCCACCTCATTGGTTACCACGTGATTGAACCCTGAGGCCACACCTCCTTGCTGGTTGAAGACAAACAGGAAGCAATGTCATCAGGGTCACAGTGAGTGGGACATCTGACAGGAAATGTGTGTGTCTGGTCATGTGGTTACCATGTAAGTGAGCCCCGTTTTGAAGTACCCGCTGAAGGTACTTGATTCATGGCCTTGGACTTCTCTGTACTGGACTGGCGCCCCCTGGAGGAAGTCATCCATCTGGACAGCAAGAATAGCTGCAGCTCCGCTTTCATCTTGAGAGCACTCTGAACCTGCAGGTGAACCGGCCAATCAGAGAGCAGAACCAGGGTCACATCTGCAGTAGCCCTTTAGCGACACCTGTCTCAACCCAATTGGGTTTGTAGAGCCAGAACAACCTGTAGTATGACCACAGCAGAGTGATGGTACCAAAACTACACTTCAGAAGAGCTTCTGGTTCTCCTGAAGTCACTCCTAAAGTATCTTCTTAACCATTATCACAGGTGACTCCTAACTGGCCCCGCCCACCTGGAGCTGCTGTCTGACAGCAGTTCTTTCTTCTTTGACTCAGACGGGTATCAAAGAACCCCAACTTGTTTTTATTTCTCGTTTTAGGAGGATCTTCTCTCCCTAATGTGGAGTTCTCCAACTCCAGTCCATATTGTTGTAACAGAGCTTTTCTAACTCCCTCAGTTGCATGTGATCCCACATCAGAGCATGTGTGGTGCATCGGGTTGTGTTTTTATGCTAACAATTTTTTTTTTTTATAACATGATGCAAAAACTTTTAAAAGGCAGCAGAGCGCCGAGCCACAAATCTCTAATAACTTGGTGGGAGAAAGTTAAATATTCTACTGACTGGTTACACACCAGCTCAACTCCTTCAGCCGAGCTTCAGACCTAACAGGATTTAAAGAGAGGACTGCTGATGCTGCAAAACATGAAGGAGAACTTTTTCACATCATTTTTCATGGCTGTTAACTATAGCACACACCACAACATGCTTCAGTTCACAGGCAAGCCTCGGCACAGTCAAGATGATATGTGATGAAACCACATTCATAATCAGTGTGTGGTGAGGGTTCTTTTTCTTTCCTTCTCTGTTAAACAAACTCAAATGTCTCCATGACAGTTGCAGGAGAATTTAGACTGCTTCCTGCTGGAGGACAGAGCCTCCTTCTCCCTGCTGATGCCTCAGCATCCTGACCTTGACCTCAGCATCCTGACCCCAGGTCTGACCTCAGAATCATTTTAATGAGACCGACTGCAGGACAGGAGCCCAGGTTCAGATGCCCATCCTCAGGTCCTTGATCCAGTCCTTGTGGAAACTCAGGGTCACACCAGAGAGGTCATGTAGGGAAAAGTTTATTTACACTCGTCTGCAACTTTATTAGGTACACCTGTCCAGCTGCTCGTTAACACAAGTTTCTAACCAGCCAATCACATGGCAGCATCTCAATGCATTTAGGCTTGTAGACATGGTCAAGACGATCTGCTGCACTTCAAACCAAGCATCAGATGGGGAAGAAAGGTAATTTAAGTGACTTTGAACGTGGCATGGTTGTTGGTGCCAGACGGGCTGGTCTGAGTATTCCAGAAACTGCTGATCTACTGGGATTTTCATGCACTGCCATCTCTAGGGTTTACAGAGAATGGTCAGAAAAAGAGAAAATATCCAGTGAGCGGCAGTTCTGTGGGCGCAAATGCCTTGTTGATGCCAGAGGTCAGAGCAGAATGGCCAGACTGGTTTGAGCTGATAGAAAGGCAACAGTAACTCAAATAACCACTCGTTACAACCAAGGCATGCAGAAGAGCATCTCTGAACGCACAACACGTTGAACCTTGAGGCGGATGGGCTACAGCAGCAGAAGACCCCACCGGGTGCCACTCCTGTCAGCTAAGAACAGGAAACTGAGGCTACAATTGGCACAGGCTCACCAAAATTGGACAACAGAAGACTGGAAAAACGTTGCCTGGTCTGATGAGTCTCGATTTCTGCTGCGAAATTCGGATGGTAGGGTCAGAATTTGGCG
This sequence comes from Crenichthys baileyi, assembly GCA_036173005.1. Taxonomy (NCBI): domain Eukaryota; kingdom Metazoa; phylum Chordata; class Actinopteri; order Cyprinodontiformes; family Goodeidae; genus Crenichthys; species Crenichthys baileyi. Next base: position 147,469 of record JAHHUM010000409.1, on the reverse strand, counting down.
TCAACAACATGAAAGCATGGATCCATCCTGGCTTGTTTCAACAGTTGAAATCTGCAGCATCTGTGTGATGCTATCATGTCAATATGGACCAAACTCTCTGAGGAATGTTTCCAGTACCGTGTTGAATCTATGCCACCAAGGATTAAGGCAGTTCTGGAGACAAAAGGGGGTCCAACCCTGGACTAACAAGGTGTACCTAATAAAGTGAACGGTGAGTGTGTATAGTACGTTTTCAGTGTAGCGACTTTAAAACAGGGGTTATGAGTTGTTCTGTTTGAGAAGGTCAGAAGTCTCACAGCAGAGTTTGGGACAACCTAAAGAGGAGACGGCCAGTGATGCAGAGACAAAGCATGACTCAGCATCTTAAGTTCACTTGTTGCCATCACTGATCTAAGCTTTGAGATGTTCCACAAATGAAAAAAGACTGTTCGTATTCTCCGTTTTAAATTATGCTCCAGGAAAAGGCTTCATCCAACATCTACATTTCTGAGGCTACCCTTCTGCTAGAGTCTTAAATCACCCAGTAGCTATTCATTGTCAGACACAGTGCTCTCCGGTCCAAAAAACCTGAGTTTCAGGTTTGTCCAGGTTTAGCTGCAAGTTGTTATTCAACCACTGGTTAATATTTGTTAACAATAACCTCAGGCTTAAAGGAGCAATATAGCTGAATATCATCTGCATAAAGATGATAAGAAACATCATTAAACTGCTGAATTATCTGGCCTAAAAACAAGATAGGTCCCAGCATGAAGCCCTGAGGTCCTCCACATAGCAGCTCTCTAGATTCAGAGATCATCTGGTTTGCAGACGCACTGAAACTCCTGCCAGAACTGTAGGATGAAAACTAGTTTAGAGAAGATCCCTCAGTTTGGTTTTCCAGGGTAGTATGATTAACTAACTGCTAATGGTTTAGGAGAGCTCTAACAAGACCAAGACTGGGTTTCCTCCAGAATCTACCACTGGTAACTTTAAGTAGTGCTGTTTCAGTGGAAACGGTCATAGATGATGATTTTTTCCAGGTTGGCCGCAAGCTGGGCAGCAACGCCTTCCAAGAAGCTTTCACATAAAAGAAAGTTTGGAAATTGGCCAATAGTTTTGATTTCATGTTGGTTCTTTTAATAAGCTGAAGAAAACATCAAAAATGTTTACAACCCAACCACTCCGATAAAACACTTGGTAAGGAGAACATCTGAGGGGCTTCAGGAAGGCTTCATTTTCTCCAAAAAAGCCACCATATCATTAAATGTCACAGGTGTGAAAGTACACCATGAGTAAGTAGAAGGTGCCGTATTAACAGGATGAGGTATCTCTGTGTTGATGTCAGTCAGTATGAACATCGTGTTGAATCTTCTAAATTAACAACTGCTTAAGATTTACTGCAAAACTTTCTGAATCATGTTTTATGTTTCCACCAAAACCAACTTATTGGGTCCATCCCAGTCCAGGCGCTATGCTGTCACTGTAAATATGGATACATTTGAACTCAATCCTGAAGTTCATGCAAAGCTTCTCTTTTAGCTGTTTACTTCCCAGCAGCCTCTGCTGCTCGCTTCATTTCCACAGAACATGTGTTCTGTGACCCCCATCTGGTCTCCTCACCTTGCCAGTAGTGCAGGTCGTACTGCAGGTCTCCTCGACGATTGCAGGTGCTGTTCAGAACCACGTAGGCATCTCCAGTGTAGAACTGTCCATAAAGACTCTCAGGAACAGGAACCAGGTCCATGTTCTCTACTCGCCACACCTGAAGCCCAGCCTCTTTACCTGCTCGCTCAAATTCAGGATGGACCACCATGATGTCACCTGTGTGGGCGGGGCAGCAGAAACACCTCCAATTAGGCACACGACACAGTCCTGCACAGCTAGCTGAGCGATGGGTCGGACAGAAAGGATGATGAAGTGGAGTGAGAGAAGTCTTCCTCTTCCATCCATGAAAGAGTTTCTGCGAGCAGAGACGACTCGTCAGAATCATCTGAGTTTATGACATCATTAACTTGCCTGGACATCCACATTATCCTGCGAGTCGCTAACATCATTTTAAAACTAAATCACAAAAGCAGCTCTGTCTTTATTTCAGCCACTGGCGAGCCTCAAAGGGGAACCAGGCTCAGGTGTACAAACCCCTCCCACACGCCTCGCCAAGTGAAAAATGGTGCGCACCCACCCTCCACTTTTGCTCCTGGAGTGCTACATTGATAATTGGCGAACATTTTGGGGAAAACCTGGTCTGATCCGGAGAGACGGCATCCATCCCACTTTGGATGGAGCAGCTCTTCTTTCTAAGAATCTGGCCGAATTTATTAGTTCTCCAAACCTCTGACAACCCAGGGTTCAGACCAGGAAGCAGGGTGGTAGTTTAACACTCCTCTCTGCAGCTTCTGTACTGCTACCCACCCATTACCCTATTAAGACAGTGTCTCGCCCACGGCCAAAATTGAATAGATTAAAAAATAATCTAAAAAGAGGAAATCAGGAAAATCTAATAAAAATAAACAACTCAGACTAAAAAGAAAAATAAAACAATTAAATGTGGCCTACTGAACATAAGATCTCTCTCTTCAAAGACTTTGCTAGTTAGTGACCTGATTTGTGACAATCAGATTGATTTATTTTGCCTCACAGAAACCTGGCTGCAGCAAGAGGATTATGTTACTATAAATGAGTCAACTCCTACTAATTATTTAAATTTTCACATTCCTCGAAATACTGGGGGAGGAGGAGGAGTAGCAACCATCTTTCAGTCCGATTTATTGACTAGTCCCACACCAATCAATAGCTACAACTCTTTTGAATATTTAATCCTTAGTTTTCCTCATCCAAATTGCAAAGCACTAAAACCACTTCTGTTTGTTGTTTTGTACCGTCCACCAGGCCCTTACTCTCAATTTATAGATCAGTTTTCAGACCTTTTATCTGATTTAGTGTTAAATACAGATAAAGTTATTATAGTGGGGGATTTTAACATTCATGTTGACACTGAAAGTGATAACCTAAATATAGCCTTTAATGGTATCTTAGACTCAATTGGCTTTGCTCAAAACATTAACAAACCTACCCACGTTTGTCTTCATTCTCTGGACCTTGTGCTGACATATGGCATTGAGTGTAAAGACATAACAATATTTTCTCACAACCCTGTGCTGTCTGACCATTTTTTAATAACCTTTGAGTTTAATTTAACCGAGTACTCCACACCTGAAAGAAAATTTCATTATAGTAGATCATTATCAGACGATGCTGTAACAACCTTTAAAGAATCTGTTCCACTTTTAATTTGTTCATTATCACAGAAAAACAGAGTGGAGGGCAATAATTTAGTTTCTTCCCCTTCACAAATTGATTCTGTTGTTCATAGTGTTACTTCATCATTGCGTGGTGCATTAGACAATGCAGCCCCCTTGAAAAAGAAGGAAATTATTCATAGGAGGCAGGCTCCCTGGTTTAATTCAGAGCTGCGTACTTTAAAGCACAATGTTAGAAAATTGGAGCAAAAATGGCGCTCTACACACCTAGAGGATTCCTACTTAATCTGGAAAAATAGCCTACTGTTGTATAAAAAGACACTTCGCCAAGCCAGAACAGCTTATTTCTCATCCTTAATAGAAGAGAACAAGAATAATCCTAGGTTTCTCTTTAGTACAGTTGCTAAACTTACACAGAGTCATAGCTCTGTTGAGCCATCTATTCCCTTAGCTCTCAGCAGTCATGACTTTATGGGATTCTTCCAAAATAAAATTGATTCTATTAAGAAGAAAATCTTTGACATACTCCTGAAGATGATTACTTCATCCTCAACAAGTGAGACAACATTGGAAGTAACTGTAGAACCTGATCTGTGTTTGGACTGTTTTGATCCTGTGGACCTTCCTGAGTTATCAGAAATATTAGCTTCATCTAAACCTTCAACTTGTATGTTAGACCCAATCCCAACCAAATTATTTAAGGAAGTGTTCCCTCTGATTATCAGCCCCATTTTAGATATGATTAATTTATCTTTAGTAAATGGATATGTACCAAAAGCTTTTAAGGTAGCTGTAATTAAACCTTTGCTTAAGAAACCTTCGCCTGCTCGAGATGACTTAATAAATTACAGACCGATATCCAATCTTCCGTTCTTATCTAAAATTCTTGAGAAAATAGATGCTAATCAAATGTGTGAGCATTTACACAGCAATGACCTGTTTGAAGAGTTTCAGTCAGGTTTCAGAGCTCATCATAGCACTGAAACAGCTCTGCTGAAAGTCACTAATGATATTCTTATGGCCTCAGATAATGGACTTGTGTCTGTACTGGTTCTGTTAGATCTCAGTGCTGCATTTGATACAGTCGATCACAATATTCTCTTAGAAAGGCTGGAATATGCTGTAGGGATCAGGGGAACAGCGCTAGGCTGGTTTAAATCTTATCTGTCTGACAGATTCCAGTTTTGTTCATGTAAATGATAAATCATCTTTAAACTCCAGGGTTAATTGTGGAGTACCACAGGGTTCAGTACTTGGGGCCCAAATTCTTTTACTATATATATGCTTCCAATAGGTCAAATTATCAGGCAGCATAGAATAAATTTTCCTGTTACGCTGATGACCACTCAGCTTTTACTTATCCATAAATCCTGATGAACCCAACCAGTTGGATAGACTACAAGCATGTCTTGAAGACATAAAAACTTGGATGACTTTAAATTTCTGCTTCTAATTCAGACAAGACAGAAGTTGTCTTTTTGGACCGGAGTCTTTAAAAAAGAAACTGCTTAGTCAATCACTTAACCTGGATGGCATTAATTGACCTCCGATAATAAAGTAAAAAACCTTGGTGTTATTTTTGACCAGGACATGTCATTTAAAATCCCATATTAAACAGGTTTTCTAGGATTTTCTATCTTTCATCTCCGGAACATTGCCAAAATTAGAAATATCCTGTCCAGGAGTGATGCTGAAAAACTAGTCCATGCATTTGTTACTTCAAGGCTGGACTATTGTAATTCTTTACTATCAGGATGTCCACAAAAATGCAGTTAAAAGCCTTCAGCTGATTCAAAATGCTGCAGCAAGAGTTCTGATGAAAATTAAAAAGAGAGATCATATTTCCCCTACTTTAGCTTCCCTTCATTGGCTCCCTGTTAAATCCAGAATAGAATTTAAAATTCTCCTCCTCACATATAAAGCCCTTAATGATTTAGCTCCATCATACATCAGAGAGCTGATTGTTCCATACGTTCCTAACAGAGCACTTCGTTCTCAGACTGCAGGTTTACTGGTGGTTCCTAAAGTCTCTAGAAGTAGAATGGGAGGCAGATCCTTTAGTTATCAGGCTCCTCTCCTGTGGAACCAGCTCCCAGTTTTAGTCCGTGAGGCGGACACCCTGTCTACTTTTAAGGCTAGGCTTAAAACTTTCCTTTTTGATAAAGCTTATAGTTAGAGTGGCTTAGGTTATCCTGAGCTATCTTCCTTATTTTACCTCCGTCTTCTTCTCCCCTTGTTGGATGGAGTAAGGGAGAATCAGGTTTAGCCTAAACCGGCTCAGTTACGGTTGAGGTGCAAACACACCCTCCATTTCTGCTACCTGTATGACCCCCTCTCTTTTCCAATGGTTATGGTCAATCTGACAGAGAGAGGTATCCCAATCCTTGTGGTTTTTAGTATAACAATGACCATCAGTGGGACCCTTTGTGGGGTGCCTTGAAAATAAGCGCCGTTTAACTAAATAATCTGAACTGAAACTTTCTGTGTAGTTATGCTGCTATAGGCTTAGGCTGCTGGAGGACATAATGACCACTTTCACCCTCTTCGCTACATTCTCACACTACTCTCCAATTTTGCATTATTTGCTGTTATCTCAGCTTTTAACTTTGTTCTCTCTCTTTTCTCTTCCTAGAAGCTACACCTGGCCTGACTCTGTGTCTACCTGTGACACCTTTCTGGAGAGGGGAATCCTCCGAGCTTCTGCTGGCAACAACTTAATGCTCACCCTCTACCGATGATCCACATGGCCCTGTCTTTTAGTGTTTAACCCTTTCTCTCTCCTAGACATAGCTACTGACTGAGCTTTTGCTGTAACTAACTCTCTGTGCTCTCTTCAGACTCTAACCTTGAAAACTGGCTCAGAGTTTATCTGTTCTTTCTTTCTAGGTGAAAACAACTAAAGGAGCTACATCCATTAACATTTACTTTTCCTTCCATAGAAAGTACTCCTGGATCAGTGCTTCTTTGTTCTCTTTGTGTCTCTGCTCTGTTCTCTCTAACCCCCAGTCGGTCGTGGCAGATGGCCGCTCACACTGAGCCTGGTTCTGGTTCTGCTGGAGGTTCTTCCTGTTAAAAGGGAGTTTTTCCCTCTCCACTGTCGCTACATGCATGCTCAGTATGAGGGATTGCTGCAAAGTCAACGCCAGTGACTGTCCACTGTCTCTACATGCTCATCCAGGAGGAGTGAATGCTGCAAGTCACTGACTGGATGCAATCTGCTGGGTTTCCTTAGATAGAAAAACTTTTTATCCAATTTGAATAAATAACTGAATCTGACTGCACTGTTCAATGATTAGGATTAATTGGAATATATGTACCTGACTTTTGTGGAGTGCCTTGAGACGACATGTGTTGTGAATTGGCGCTATATATATAAACTGAACTGAAACTGAATTGAATTGTTTCGACAAACACACCTGGGACAGTTACCATAGCAACTGCTGCCAAGGGTGATTTATGTCTGAAAGGTTTTCCGTGTTTGATTGACCTGGCATGGGCCTAAATTTAAACTTCTTAGAACCGAGTTCAGCTGAATCTCTCAGAGGCAGGTTCTGATCCGCTTAGCAGGAAAAAGGCTCACTTTCAGAATGCATGTGTCAGTTCATAAAAAGGAAGAACCTGATTGGTTCAGAGCAGACAGACGAGAACAAGGGAAAACCAATAGAAATTAGTCCAAAAAAGGAAAAAGAAATATAGTGAAAAGCAGAAAACATTTAAAATAAAAACAAAATGCACTGAGAAAAAAATAATACTTTCATTTCTTGGTAGTTTTTCTTTATCTATGCACATAAATCAATGTCATTTCCTGTTGCTGTGAGGCAGCGAGCAGCTTCTGTCCAATGGGTTCTTCTCTGGTTTTAAAGGCCAGCATGATTGGTTCTGAACCATTCAGAGCTACAGCTGATCTAATAAAGCCTGAGGCCCGACCCGAATCCTTCAGCTCATCCAGAAAACTACTGCTGGGACCAGGAAGTCTCTGAGCTCATCAACCAAACAACTAAATATCCAGAGAGGAGACACACCTGAGCTGAGCTGAATGCTCCACAAGCAAACCAAACATTTCAGACCACCTGCAGGTTCTGTTTCCAGGTTCTAAAACATCCAGCCAGTGATCTGTCCCGTACATCCGCTGCCATGTCACCTCGCTCAATTGAGGAGGAAACTGAAAGATTAATGAGGGACACAGACTGGTGTTGATGAAGAGGAGCAAACACCAGGCTTGATGAAGGTGACTGATGAAGAGCTGAACTTCTTGTTTCTCCAACTGGTTTCAGGCTGAAGGTTTGATCTAAACACAAACAGGTAGAAACTCACCTTCAGCGTCTGTTGAGATGTCTTCCTCAGCTGGACAGAAGCTGCTCTGGACACAAGAGTGAGGCTGCAGGTAACTTTACCTGTTCACCCTCCCCCACTGGGCTGCAGCAGACACACCCTGCTGAATCTATCCAGATAACATGCAGCGCTGCCTGCCTGCAGGGGGCGCTGTGTTCAGGTCACAACCACACAGGTTCCTTAATGTTTGCTCCATGAAACCAAGGCTGGGACACGCCCTGTGGGCCTGGATCTGTTTCACATCGTGTTTCTGTCACGTCTACTTTCATGATCCATTTCAGCTCAGTTTAACTCCTGCAGACCCTCAGAGTTCTGAGATCAAAGCAAGGTTGGTAAATGGATCAGAAATAAAAAAAGAACCAGAAGTAAAGTGCTGTGATGGAACATTCAGAACCATCAGATTTTTAGTAAAAACAGAACCTTTGGATTTATTCCCCCTGTCACAGGGTCAAGTGAGGTACATCTGGAACCCGTTTCAGAAAGCAGGGTTCAGAAACTATGACCCGCTCTGCTCTGTGATACTCAGAGTTTTCGGTTTCAGAACAGGTGTTAACAATCAGGGTTGGTTCACAGAGAAGGTTGCTGGGGTAACTTGCCTCAGGGTAACGGCTACCTGGCTTTTTGAAACCGAAAACCCAGGGACTGCTTACCCCAGAACTTACTTTGAGTTCTCACGGACCGCGCTTTCTGAAACAGGCCCTGGAGACACCACCTGTATTTACCCTTTACCTGACTGTTTAGAACAGAAGGTTTTCTGCTTGATGACAGTACTTCTCAAATCAGGCCCAGAAAGAAGCAAACTCTACAGTCTTTGGAATAAATCCAGCAGAACCACTGTCAGGTCCAGTTTGATGAGCACTGATGTTTCACCTTCTCTCAGTATTACACATACACACCCCACTCTAATGGGACAACTCTATACCAGTTACTATTTGTTTGTTGGCAACACAGAATCAACAACCTGCTTTGAGTTTGTCACCCAGAGCTTCACTGGTTCTGATTCTATGACCTGGTTTCATATTTCTCAGTCTGCACACAGACAGACTGACTAACCCTGATGGGATGATGAGTCCTCAGGAAGGAACCTGAGCAGATCAGCTCAGTCTGAGGAACTTCTGGGATTATTTTCAAACCCGTGTTCTGTCAGAGCAGTATGAGGTCCGACAGTGGAACGGGTCCAGAGGAGGAACCCAGGAGGAAACTGATGCTGTGTGAGGACCTCCATCATGATTCCATGTTTACCATACTGATGTGGCATTTCTGAGATTATGTCCTGAACCCAATAAGGACCAAACTCTCTTAGATAATTTAAGACCAATTACATTATTAAACACTGATTATAAAATTTTTACTTTGGTTTTTGCAAATAGACTAAAAACAAACTTGCAGCAAATCATAAGTGATACACAATCCGGTTTTATGAAGGGTAGATCTATCCATAATAACATTCGCCTTATACAGGACATTCTTGACTACAATCATCTTATGGAGGATGATGCTTTTATTCTTTTCTTGGATTTTTATAAGGCTTTCGACTCCATTGAGCATCCTTTTATTTTTCACAGTTTGAAACTTTTCGGTTTCGGGTCTCTCTTCCTGAATGTCATCGAAGGTTTTTATAAAAATACAACTTCATCAGTCTCACTGCCAGGAGGAACCTCCCCTCGGTTTCTTATTGAACATGGAATTAAACAAGGTTGTCCTATTTCTCCTTTCCTCTTTATAATAGCTGCTGAGATTTTATCTATTTTTGTTAAAAACTCTAATATTGCCCCTCTTAATATTTTTGGAAAACAATTTATCATAAGCCATTAAGCCGATGATGCCACTATTTTCATGAAGAATATAAATGAGACCCCCAAAATATTTCAAACAATTAACCGTTTTTCAAAAGCTTCTGGTCTTATTGTGAATTTAAACAAATGTGATCTGATGTCTATTCATCCCACTCATCTGACTGAATTTTATAACATCCCAATAAAAACTTCAATCAAATATTTGGGTATATTTATTTCTAAAAATCTGGATGAAAATGAAAAGCAAAATATATGGAAAGTGATTGAGAAATGCCAGTCTAGACTCAATATATGGTTATTAAGGGACATAGTTTATTTGGTAGAATATATTTGACCAAAATGGAATCCGTATCTAGATGTATTTATCCAGCTTACTCCCTCTCAACCCCTAATAAAGCCATTAAAAAAATAAACCAGATTAATTATGACTATATTTGGAAGAAAAAGATACACCACATTAAGAAAACAGATATGACCAAATATTATGGAGGATGGAGGACTTCAGTCTATCGATTTTGATTTCATGAATGGTACTCTTAAAATAAATTGGTTAAAATCGTGTCTTAATTCTAATAGTCTATGGTTTCATATTCCCAGGTCTGTATTTGATAAAATGGGTGGTGTCGAATTTATCCTGAAGTGTGATTTTATGATTCAACGTCTCCCTGTCAAACTTTCACAGTTTCACCACCAAGTGTTGTTGTATTGGAACATTTTGTACAATCATAATTTTACAAAACACAATTCACCCATATGGAATAACCGATATATCACTGTAAAATACAGGTCGTTGTTTAATAAGGACTGGATGGAAAAAGGTGTTTGGTCGATACTACATTTAGTCGACAGATATGGCCATCTTTTGTCTTATAATGATTTTTGTTGTAAATACAATTTACAAACGACCCAAAAGAATTTTAAACGTATTATTAAGTCAGTCATTTTCTACCGCTTCTTCCATAGTGGTCACTGGGAAGCTGGTGCCTATCTCCAGCAGTCTATGGGCGAGAGGCGGGGTCACCCTGGACAGGTCGCCAGTCCATCACAGGGCAACACACAAACAACCATGCACACACTCATTCATACACCTAAGAGCAATTTAGAGAGACCAATTAACCCAACAGGCATGTCTTTGGACTGTGGGAGGAAGCCGGAGAACCTGGTGAGAACCCACGCATGCACGGGGAGAACATGCAAACTCCATGCAAAAAGAACCCCGGCCGGGAATCGAACCCAGGACCTTCTTGCTGCAAGGCAACAGCGTATTATTAATGCCCTTCGTAAAGCTATGTTATGTTTGGTTGCAGGTACTTTGGCTCAGTCCTGGTCCTGATCCTGGTTTACCACAATGTCTGATTGGAAATTGTTCCTTTAAGGGCTCTAGCTTATCTAATAAAATCATCAGACATTATTATTATGGATATCATTTTGTGTCCAATTATTCCATTTAGAAATTCCATACGTCAGTTCTACCAACTACAAGTGATTCATAAATTGCCCACCAAATACCTCAAATATCCAATTGCTCCAAAAGTCAAAGAGATTCACTTTAAAACATTAAATGGAATTTATCCATCCAGTGACTTTATTAAAAAACGATTTGGTATTGAAACCAGAAATTGTGCTTTCTGTAATGCCGTTGAAACAACTGAGCATATAGTTTTTCAGTGTATTTATGTTGAGGCTTTGTGGGCTGATCTTTTTGGCTGGTTATTCCCTTAAATTCCCTTTCTCAATATCTTCTCTGACAGAGACATAATATATGGCCTTATTTTGGACAATGACTTTCTTATCAACACTATTGTCATCCTTGGGAAATGTTTCACTCATAAGGCCAAATACCTTAAAATCCAGCCAAAGTTTTATGCTTTTCATTATGACTTTTCTGTTATATCTCAAAGCTCTTAGTAGAATGCATAATAAAAATTCCCTCAGATTACTCTCTTTAACTGAAGAATATGATTTAAAAGCTAAACCCTAGCCCTTTTATTTCAGATTTATTGTTTTTTCCTATGTTAGACTTTTATATATAATAATTTTATAATATATATATATTATATATATATATATATATATTTTAATGCATCCTGTTTGTACTTGAACTCTGTTATTCTTGTATTTTGCCTTTTTGTTTGTAAATGAACAAAGTGTTTCTGTTAATAAAAAAAATAAAAATAAAAATCCCAACCGGAACTGGTCCAGTACACGTCACATCCGGAAGTGAACACCTGAAGCGCTATTTTGAAAGTTCAGACAGGGAGTTTTGACTGGAAGCTCCCCATCTCGCTCCAGATTTTGAAACCGAACCGGAAGAAGACTGTTGCCTTGGCGACATTATCGGCACGTTTCTTTGTCAGAAAAGAAAGGATTAGCAGGAGAGATTATTTACTTTTGGGAAGTGGCGGTAAAAAAGGCATAAAGGGTATGTGACTGGGGGGGGTTCAGAATGGACACACAGGAGGATAATATGGATTTTGATGATTTGGACGCCAGTAAGTAGAGGGAGAGGACGGGGAAGGGGTAAAGCAGAAGATGGAAAGATGTTAGACACCCAAAAGGAGTAAAAGAGAGCTGGAAAAAAAACAGTTTGAAGAAAGAGAGAATTTAGGAGGAAAATTGGAAGGGAAGAATGTAAAAAAAATTTTAAAAAGAAAAAAAAAGAAGCAGAAAAAGAGAACCTGAGTCCTATTTCATTATCCCCAGAGAAAAAAAAAAAAAAGATAGGAGATGTTGAAATGGGAAAAGTTTTTGAGGATGGAAATATACTGGTGTTGTGTAAAAAGAAGAATAAAGAAAAAGGGGGCTTTAAAATTGAAAACATTTTGCAAGAAAACGGTGATAGAGAGGAAAGATTATAGGAGAAAGAAAAAAATCTTGGGGGGGAATTTATGGCATTTCCTTGGAGGACGATATAAAAAAAACTAAAAAAAGCATTGGGGGCAAAGGTAAAAAATCTAAAAAGATTGACAAAAAAATGTAAACGGAAAAAGAGTAGGAAGCCTGCCAATTTTAATTGACTTTGAAGAAAGTGTTGCCAAAAAATGTCAAAATAGGATATCTGAGTTTTCCTGTGAGGCCTTCATTCCCCCCACCATAAGATGTTAAAAATGTCAGAGATATGGACACATAGCAGCTGTCTGCAAAGGTGAACAAAGATGTCCAAAGGTGGGGGGAAGACCATCGAATTGAAGATTGGGGGAAGGAGGGGGGAAAAATGTTGCAATTGTGGAGAGAAACATAGGAGTTTACATTTGGGGGGAGTGAGGAAAGGAAGAAAGCAAAAAAAATTCAACAAAAAAAAATGAAAAAAACATAAGCTATGCTGAAGCAGTTAAAAAAAGTACAGAATGAAAAAACGAGGGATGAAGGTCAAAATAGGATTCCAGCTTATCAACAGAGAAAAGTAGAATCAGAGGAAAAATGTCACGATGTCTGGGAAAAAATGATATTATTTGTAGCTTATGTCATTAACTGCACTAAAAGCTAAAACAAAAAACAGAAATGATTAAAAATAATAGTCAGGGGAGCAGAAAAAGTTTTTAGGGTTTAAAGAAGGATCTTGGGAAAATATTAATAAAAATTTGGAAAACGATGGGAGGAAAGGAGGAACCCCAGCTGATAAAAAACACATGATAATATTTACAGTGGAATGAAAGAAGCCTCATGCCAAATGGAAGGGAATTTAAAGGGTATATAGATGAAATTGATGAAAAACCAGAAATTATATGTATACAGGAGACATGGTTAAAGCCAAACATAGATTTTGTGTTTAAAGGATACAATAGTATCAGAAGGGATAGACGAGGAGGAAGTGGAGGAGGATGTGGTATATTTATAAAGGAAGGAGTTCAATATCAGATATTAGGAAAAGGTTAAGATTTAGAATGCATAGTAGTTGAAATTTATGATAAAAAAGAAAAATGTAAGATAACACACTTTTTATAATCCATGTAAAATATTATCATTCGAGTTGATGGATGAATTAATGGAGTATTTAGAAGGAAAAGTAATCGGGTTTGGGGAGTTTTTAATGAACAGCACTTTAGGGGGAAAAGTAATGATAAAAATGGACAAATTATAAAAGAAATAATGGAAATGAAAATTGGATGTATAAATGAGGGAAAGAGGAAAAAGAATTTAATGTAAAAAACAGTAACGTCTGGGGGACTATTAAAAATAGTATCAAATTGTTTAGCTAATAATTGGTGGGACATTGACAAAGATACAAAGTAGGCGGGGATCTTACCCCATTAAAATAATAACAGGAATATTAAGAAAAAACAGGAATACGGATTATATAACAGTTTAAATTTTAAAAAGGCCGTTTGGAAAAAATTTAAATATTTAATTTCAAAAGAAATTGGAAAAAATAGATAACGATTATTAAAAGCTTTAAAAATAAATTTCTGTGAAACAATCTTACAGGCTGCAGAAGAGTCAAAAAAAAAAAGGAAGTCAGAACGATAAAAAAAAATTGTGCCATGGTGGACAAAAGAATGTAGTGAAGTAAAAAAAATGAGAAATAAAAACCTTTTAAAGCATTAAAAAGTAACCAAAAATTTATCAGAATCTAATTGAGTACAAAAGAAATCAAGCAAAAAGGTGAGAAAGATCATTAAAAATGCAAAAAGAGAATATTGGAGAAATTTTTTCAATACTGTAGGGAGAAAAAAAAATTGACCAAATTTTGGAAAAAAATTAAAAGAATGACTGGTATTAGAAAAAATAGGGTATCCTTATTTAAAAAAAGATAATACAATTATAACAGAAGATAAATATAAAGCTGAAATATTAGCTAAAACATTTAGTAAAATTCATTGTTCAAGAATATTAGTGAAGAGGAAGAAAAAGGAAAGGGAAATCACAAAGATGAAATATAAAGACTTAATGCAAAAAACGTAGATACAAATAATTTAATAAAAGAGCCCTTACAAAAAGGAGAGTTGAACTCTGTAACAGGAAAAAAAAAAATAAATCACCTCAATGATAGAACATTTCAATGGGGCAAACCCCAAAAGACAAAATTTAGAATTATACAAAAAAGTCTGGGAGGAGGAGAGCTGCAGCATTGCTGGAAGGAAACAATAATTATTCCAATAGTAAAACCAGGAAAAGATAACACAAAACCAGAAAAATTTTTAGACCCATTGCATTAACATCAAATATCTGTAAAATAAGGAAAGAATGATTAAAAAATAGATTAACATATTATTTAAATATTAATGGGTATATATCTAGATATTTTTAAAAAGGTTTTTTTAAAAAAGGGAGAAGACAAATGGCTCAGCGTTATGTTAGAATATGAAATTAGAAGTTTCAAATAAACAAAGAAAATGTAGTAGCTGTATTTTTTGTATAGAAAAAGCTTTTGGACATGATGGGTTTGAAGGATTATTAATTAAGTTAAATAAAATGGGTATTACTGGAAAAATGTATAACTGGATTAAAGATTTTTTATCAAAAAAAGAAAAAAAACAAGTAAGAATTGGTCAAAATTTTGTCAGGTAAATATATAGTAGAAAATGGTACTCCTCAAGGGACGTATTATAAGTCCGTTATTATTTTCTATAATGACAAAATTATGTATTTTTAAAAATATTTGGAAAGAAGTTGGTTGGGTCACTATTTGCAGATGATGGAGCTATATGGGAAAAAGGGGGCTACTATCAAACTTTTGAAAAGAAAAACAGGATGAGATTATTAGAATAGAACAATGGACAAATCAATGGGGATTTAAATTTTCAGTGGAAAAAAAAACTTAATGGTGTTTACACAGAAAAAAAAAAGAGAAACTATAAAACTAAAATATACAATCAAGTTTTAGAACACGTAAAAAATATAAAATTTTTAGGTATATGGTTTGGGGAAAAAATTATATGGAAAGTACATATAGAAAAAATCATAGATAAATGCAAAAAAAAAATTAAAATTATGAGATGTATGGCTGGATTTATTGGGGGGCAGATCGAACAGCATTAAAAAAAATTTATACAGGATTAATTAGATCAAATACTGATTATAGAAGTATAATTAATGGATCAGCAGCAAACACACATCTTATAAAATTAGACAATATACAACATCAAGCTTTACGAATTGGTACAGGAGCAATCAGAACCAGTCCAATAGCAGCACTCCAGGTAGAGACGGGAGAGATGCCATTAGATCTACGAAGGAAACAGTTAGCAATAAATAAATGGATAAACTTACAAAGCAATAATCCGGATCATCCAACACGTGATATTTTAAAACCATGCTGGGAAAAAGAAAAAAAAATATTATCAATAATATAGCAGAAGAATTTCAATTATATGAAAAAGAAATTAGTTCAATGTTGCCTTTGCCAGTAGTACCACCTTGGCTATTACCAGAAGCAGTGGTGGATATGGCATCGATGGAGAAGAAAAAGGATCCAAAATGTAGTTTAGATTCAAGATAATAAAAAAATAATTTTTAAAAAAATTACTATCAATACGTCCAGATTTACACAGAAGCATCAAAAACAGATGAAAAAATAGGAATAGCATTTATAATACCAGAATTTAAAATAAAAGTAGGGAAAAGAACTACAGATGGATTATCAGTATATTCAGGAGAATTATTAACCATATTGCTAGCAGTGCAGTGGGTGGAGGAATAAAAACCATTTAAAAAAAATAATTTTTTTCAGACTCAAGTTCAGCATTATTAAGTTTTTAAAACATAATCATTCAGAGGGTAGGCCAGAATTTTTTTGGAAAAAAAAACTATTTTTTGAATAAAAAGGATGGGGGTTTAATATTAGTGTTTTTTTTGGGTACCAGCACATGTAGGGTTGGGGGGGAATGAGATGGCGGACAGGATGGCAAAAAAAGGCAACACAAATTAACATTAGCTTTATAATTAATATTAGTAGGTCAGAGGCGAGAAATATAATTAAAAAAGAAAAAATTAGGAAAAAAGTGGGAAAAAAGGGGGATGAAGAAAGGAAAGGAAGATGGTTTTACAGAATCAACAAGATAGTAGGAGAAGTAAGAAATGGAAGAAGGAGCAGAAAAGAGGAAAGGTTAATCACAAGATTAAGATTTGGACATTTGGACATACAGGACCTAATTCTACATTGTTTAAGATAAAGAAACATAATACAGGAAAATGTGATTATTGTGGAGAGGAGGAAACAATAGAACATGTAATATTAAAGTGTCAGAAATACGAACAAGAAAGAACAACAATGAGGAGAGAATTTGTAGGTATTAAAGAACATTTTAATTTGATAGATACTTTGCAAAGATGTTTAGGATGCAGACATATTCAAATTATAGTTAATTCTTCAAAAAAACTAAATTAATAAATAGAATTTGATTGTTGTAATAGTTAATAAGATTTAAAACCATGAAGAACCACACTCCATACCAGTCGGTGGCGGTAATGCACACCATCAAGTTATTTGCCAACCGCTAAAAATAATACAAGAAGAAGAAGACGTTCAAACAGGAAGTTGCTAGGAGAAGCTTTCTGTGGGTCAGGGTTCGGATCTTCATGTCGCAGTAAACCGAACCCAACCTGGCTCCGTGAGGATGGAGATGTTCAGCAAACTGAGCGGAATGCTGCTGCATGCGCTGGAAACGGTGAGTCAGCGGAAGTTGGCAACATTTGCTTCCGTTAAAGTCACAGTTAAAAGTCACAGAGAGAGACCGGAGGTCATGGAGACAGTCTGTCCTCCAGTCTGTCTGTCCCCGTCAGACTCCTCCCGACAGCTCAGCTACAGTTTTCCTCTGGAAATGTTTGGAATGTGGCTGAAACTAACCTCTGCTAATGCTAGCCGTTTACCTGGAACTGAGCATGCGCAGTGCCTCTACTTGCTAACAGTTTGTGTTGGAGGATTTTTCCATCTGAAATTGAAGTTAATTTCTAAAGGGACAAGTGAATAGATGGCAACACGTGTTTATATCTGTGGAATGAGGGTTCGGTACCAGTTGGTCAGCAGCCACCGAACACAAACGCATATCTACCCTAAAATGATGTGTGACGTCAGTCCCTTGATGGGTTCATTATTACATAAAAATGCTAATTAGGACCCAACAAACCGAAATGCTGTCAAACTGACGCAGGTTCTGACGTCAGATATGGCCGGGTTTGGGTTGGATCACATTAAGGTATTACTGTAAAACCCAGTTATTGTGCTGATGTGACGACAGCAGCTGAATCATCAAGAGTTTGTTCTGAACAGAACCAAGGAGGAAAAACTTTCTAAAGAACCTCAGCTGATCCACACTTTCAGAGTCTTTCCCTGATTGTTTCCTGCTACTCCAAAACAGTCATGTTTCAATTCATGGAGTTCTACACAAACAGAACTGGGAGTGACTGGGAGAGACACCTTGGTGCTTATCCCTGCCCTGCACAGGTTCCTCAGTGCTCCTTTAGGACATACTGGACTTACTAACCTTCTGTAGAGGCAGCTCATCTCCTGTTCTTCCAGCAGACTGTTTTCTCCCGAAGCTTCATGACTTCCTGTTTGAAAACTTCTGGACTTCATGGCTTTCTTTCAGGAACATCTTGGAGCTCCAAACTTGATCACATCCTGACCTACCCAGATCGTCCTGCTATCTTCTACGCTCTGCGTTTCTGTCAACTTCCTGTAGCTTCGGTTGTTTCAGCAGCAGTTCAAACACTTTACTGACTCAGTGATTCAGGATAAAACAGCAGAATAAAGCGGTGTGAAAATCTCCAGAGGACCCAGTCCAGGGTCTGAATCAGAAGAACTATGCAAAGATCGGTGCTTTAACCCGTCTGAACCAGCAGAAACAGAACCCCAGTTTAACCCGTCTCCCCTGTGCATGTGTTCCAGAGGGAGCCCACAGTCGACCTGCTGAACTCCTTCATTGATCACTGGAAATCCATCACTAATTACTACATTCAGACCACAGGTGAGCAGCATTTACCTGTAGCCTCAGGCTGTCTGCTGGCCACCCGATTGCCTGACTGTGTTTGTGTGTGTGTGTTTGCAGATGACAGCCGTCCCGCCTCTCAGACGGACATCCCGTGGCGACTCAGGCAGATGTCTGACATTCTTGTGTATGAGGAAAAACAGCAGGTGATTAACTCCACCCACATAGACATCTGTAACCATGGAAACGCTGACACAGAGGAAGCCCCGTGCTGTAAGATGAGTGTCTGATCTGGCTGCGTGTTGTCATGTTGAGTTTCTCCTCCATCATCAGGATGAAATAAACTCACGTGCAGTTCAGTAGTTCAGTGGACCACCACCATCATGGAGAAAACTGCCAAAATAAAAGCCTCACAGAATAAATGGATCACTCATAAAAACTCCCCCAGCCCTGCTGCTTCCAAAAGAGTTAAAGCCTCATCCAGGAGCTGCTGATCAGAAGCTTTGATTAACTGATCATCATCAGTGTGAGAACCTCTATAACAGCAGGAGCTCTGTCAGTTTGCTGCTTTGAAAACCCAAGAGCTCCATCTCAGACTCTACAGGCCTCAGTTAGCAGGTTAAAGGTTAAAGGTCATGACACTGAACCAGTATGGCCATTTGGAAGAGGTGAAGGAGAAAGGCTCTTGTCTCTAAAAACAAGATGGCTGCAGGACTTAGGTTTGATGTTTTATTTGTCATTGATATTATCCAGTCAAACTTTGTTTAGGACACTGCCAGGGCAGAGCAAAAGGTATAAGTACTGAAAAGTACTGAATGTGCACACATGTAGAAATAATAAATACAGTTCTGCAAAGCTGCATCTGAATAGAACCAAACACTTCTGGACCACTGAGAGAACAACACCATCAAGGTGGAGATGTTTGTATCAGCTACTCCTAACCACATACAGTGTCAAGTAGCAACATCAACCTCCTCACTGATTTCTTATGTTTTTGCTCTGTTGTCCAAATGAATTCAGTTATTTATTCAAATTGGATAAAAAGTTTTTCTATCTAAGGAAACCCAGCAGATTGCATCCAGTCAGTGACTTGCAGCATTCACTCCTCCTGGATGAGCATGTAGAGACAGTGGACAGTCACTGGCGTTGACTTTGCAACAATCCCTCATACTGAGCATGCATGTAGCGACAGTGGAGAGGAAAAACTCCTCTTTAACAGGAAGAAACCTCCAGCAGAACCAGAACCAGACTCAGTGTGAGCGGCCATCTGCCACGACCGACTGGGGGTTAGAGAGAACAGAGCAGAGACACAAAGAGAACAAAGAAGCACTGATCCAGGAGTACTTTCTATGGGAAGGAAAAGTAGAAATAATGAATGTCTTAGATCACCAAACAAATATTAATATCAGACAGAGATGACCTGATTGAACACAGAAAGATGAAGGGAGAAAATCAACCAAGCCTTATGGGGAAAATAATCATGAATTAAATGGGATTAACCACATTGTTCATGAAGCTAAGTTCAAGGCCTCAATGCTGCCTGAACAAAATAGAAACTTGAATAGAAACAAAGTCACTGACATTTATCAGTCTGGAGAAGGTTACAGATCCATTTCTTAGGCTTTGGTTCTCCAAAGAACCACACTGAGAACCATGGTCCACACATAGAGAAAACATGGAACAGTGGAGAACCTTCCCAGGAGAGGCGAACCTACCAAAATTACACCAAGAGCTCATCAACGACTCATCCAGGAGGTCACAGAAGAACCCAGAACTACATCTAAAGCTTTGCAGGCCTCACTGCCTCGGTTAAGGTCAGAGGTCATGATTTAACAATAGAAAAGGGAGACTCCATGGGAGAGTTCCAAGGCCAGAACCACTGTTGACCCAAAAGAACACAACGGCCTGTCTCACATTTACCAGAAAACATTTTGTTATCCTCAAGACTTCTGGGAAAATATTCTGTGGACTGAAGAGACAAAAGTGGACCTTTGTGCAAGGTGTTGGTCCGGTTACATCTAGAGTAAAACAATAAGCTGCTGAAGGATCACTTCAGCTTTAGCCTATTTTATATTGACACATATTTCTCACAGGGATAATACGTGTTATTTAACCAACAAACGGTACCTGTAAATATCCCAGAATGTTCTGATCCATGATTGATTGTTGCTGTTATATTGATCAGGATGAAGAGGACACGGGACCCTGTCTGGAGTACCTGCTGCAGCACAAACTGCTGGAGACTCTGTGCACCCTGGGGAAGGCTCAGGTAACATCACCTGCTGAACACTCTGATTGATTGGACAGGTTAGTTCTGATGATAGCCCAGATCTGATCCAAGATCAGCCACATATTGTCAGGGTGATGCTGATTGGACAACATCAGCTGCGTTGCTTCCTGATTGGTTAGCAGTGACAGATTGAATAATTAGACCCATCAGTATGTTAGAAAACATACTGATGGGTCCTGCTGCATTCCTGTGAGGTTCTAGTGAGAGCCGTTGGACCATGAACCAGCCATAACCAGGTTCCCCTCATGTCTCTATGAATATAATCAGTAATGCTCTCACCACACAAGACCCAACAGAACGTTGCTGCAGACAAATTTGGACAAGCAATAAAGTCTGGTCCGAATGGCATTGAACACAGCAGGTTCTGATGCAGAACGGTTCTGCAGATCAGCCCAGAAACACCATGCCAACAGTGACACTGGTGTACTGTCTTACAGCATATGGTTCTGGCATGAAGGTTGAATGGAGAATTGGACCGGGACATTCTGGATGAAAATCTGACGATGAAACGTATAGATGTCACAGCAAGTCAACGGGCCCAAACACACAGAACCAAGGAAACCAGGGATTAAAACTGTTCAATTGGTCTGGTCAATCAGCTGACTGGACCCAATTCAAAACCATGGGAAGAACTGAAGGTCAGAGAGCATAGGAAGGACCTCCAGAACCATGAAAAATTGTGGAAGAATGGGTCAGAATCACACCTGAGCAACATGTGACTAGTTTCTCCACACAGAATCTGGATCTCTGTTTCATTCCGAGGTTTCACCAGAACTGTGTTCCAGCTGGACTCGTGGTACTTCAGATGGCTCCTGGTGTTCCTCCTCCGTTTCTCGGCTATCAGGCTGTGTGAACACGTGAATGTTCTTTAGGAACCGGCTGTATGGTCTCATGCTGACGTTTCTCCTCCTCATCAGTATCCTCCAGGGATGTCTCAGCAGGTGCTCCTCTTCTTTTTCAAGCTGCTGTCTCAGATGCAGAAACCTCTGCTGCAGCTCGTCTCTGTCTACAGACCTGTTCAGGTAAGATGTTCTTCGCGCTGGAACAGGTGGAGAACATATTCAGTTTTCAGTCAGGTGCATTTGAACATGTTGCTTGACTCGATGTACATTTAATGATCACATGACTCCCTGTTTCTGCTCCGCCCACAGAAGCTGATTGGACTCTGTGCACTACCTGGTTCCAGCACTGAGAAGGAGGAAGCTCAGTTTTTATTGGCCGTCTGCACCAGAGTCAAGCAGGATCCGAGCGCGCTCAGATATGTCCTACAGGTGAGCAGCTGATGTGACTGTGATGTTTTACCACCACTTCCTGCTGATCATGTTTCTGCTTTCAGCTCGCAGACCGACAGCTGACTTCTGGCCAATCACAGCACTGCTCACAGGCCTCCAATCAGAGCACAGAGACACTCAGCAGCCAACCAGAATCCCTTGCTTCCAGCCCTGTCCAATCAGAGCACGGGCTGCTGTGGGTTCTGCTGCAACTCAGCAGGAGCCAGGTGAGTTAGCAGGTTAAGCTGAATTAGGCGGAACAGACGGGTCAGCTAGCATCACAGTTGGCTGTTCTGATGGACTTTATTGATACCTCGTGATATTCTCCAGACGTTCTCATTACGTCCTCCTGATGGTCTCCTGATGTTCTCAGTCTGTTCTCACAAAGTTCTGATGTTTTCCTAAAGTTCTCTTTCTGCTCTCTTGATGTTCCATCAGAGATCTAAGGTGCGTCAGAAGGCCTGTGAGGGCCTCACGCTGCTCTCGTCTTTACTTGATGGATCTCCCGGGGAGCTGGACCCTGCTGGGACCCAGCTGGGAGAGCTGCTGGCTGGGAGGCTGCAGGAGCTGTACTCCCTGCTGCCACTGGAGGAGCTGGATGCAGCAGAGCTGAGGAGCTGGCCCCGCCCTTCATGGAGGTAGGCAGAACTTGGACCTGATACACTCGGTGGTTACCACGGAAACAGACCTCAATGCAGGCCAGTGGCAGTCACCTGACCTCTCTGTGTCCTCAGGTCAGAATCTCAACCCGATCACGTGACCAGTTTCCTCACCTGGTTCGACTTCTTAGATCACCTGACCAGAGAGGCTCCTCAGGTAGTCTTATTCTGCAGTATTACTGCAGGTGTACTTCAGAAATACTGCCGCTGTTACTCCTGTTATACTACAGATGTACTGCAGTAATACTGCAGATGTGTAGTACCTGAGGGACAGTTCAGTGAGCCGGACCTCGTCAGTTATCACCTGATCACTGAACGGTTGTTCTGATTGGACTGTTTCTATGTGCAGGGTCTGTCCGTCCAGGTGTGTCGGTGTGTCCGTCAGCTGTGGCTCGTGGAGACTCTTTATCCTCAGCTGCTGCACACGTATGCTCTCCTCCTCATCCTCCTGCTCCTTCTTTTTGTCTCCTATGTGGGGGCGGAGCCTATCATTCAGCTGTATGTTTTTCAGGTGTGAGCAGGACATCCTTGTCTCCACTTCAGTCCTCTGCTCTGCAGTCAGACTTGTCCAGTCTCCATCTCTGTTGGACCAGCTGCTTGATTTTTCGTTGAGGACCCCCTCTCTAATGGAGCTGCTGCTGCAGCGCTGCGATCATATCTCTGACCAGGTGAGGCTGCAAGACATGCCCATAAAGCCCAGCACCTGAGCACACCAGTCTGCTGAGCCTCTGTGTGTCCTCAGATCAGCATGGCGTCTCTGTCTCTGGTGGACGAACTGCTACAGAAGCCTCACAGGGACATTCTGGACACCCTGGTGCTGAGCTTTCTGCAGAACCGAAGTTACCTGTCCTTACCTATAGGGGGTCAGGAGGACAGGCAGCCTGAGAGCAGCGATGATGGCGAGGACACCCAGTAGGTCCATCACAGGGGAGACCCAGACAAGTGAAGGTGTGTCCTCAGACTGACAAGTGTCTTGTGTCCCTCAGAGATCTGGAGGATGACCCGTTCTTCTCAGATGGCTTTCCTGACGAACACCTTGCTCATCATCATCAGCAGCAGCCTGCTGCTCCAGGATCAGCTGCAGATATCGTCAACAGGTAACACCTGCAGCATCATCACCATGTTAGCAGGACTCACCTCTGGGATCAGAAACGTCTGATCAGGCTCAGCTTCTACCATCAGAACCTCTCCATTCCAAACAGTCCAGTCAGGACCAAAACAGGACAGAGATCCATCAACTAGCATTGATAATATTTGTCAAGTTTAGAAAGAACAGAACCAAACAGAACCTTCTGATTTCTAGATAGATCACTGCAGCTGGTCATGTGATGAAAAATTCTGACAGGTTCTAAGTCCCCACGTTTGGCTCAACAGGTACTGTGGTCCTGCATTCAGTCTATTGGGTTCTGAGGCTCCGAGTTTAGACTGACAGATTCTGTGGGTCTAGTCTCAGTCTGAAAGGCTCTGAGGCCCCGGGTTCATTGTGAGAAGTTCTGAAGTAGATTTCCCTGCATTCTGTCCACCAGAATCAACATGTCAGCCGCCTGACTGAACTCTCTCTGTGCTTAGCTTCCTGTGTTTGGTTCCGGTCCAGGCCCGATCAGCCCACTTGGTGCAGGAAGGAGGTTACGAGTCATACGTGCACGATGCGCGCACCTTGGTAAGAAAATCCAAACGCTTTTTTCTTATTTCCACCTTTTCCCATCAGGTGTCATCCAGGTGGAGTCTAGTTGTCCTGGTTACGCCTCTACCTGTTTAAGCTGCTTTTTGACCTGAAGTCTGTAGAGCTCAGAACAATGAAACCAAGTTTCTGTTGGCTGGAAGAAGACATGACACGTTCACCTGATTCGGATCAGTTTATGTCGGAGAAGAACCATCTGACAGAACCCAGTTGTTCATGGTCTCATTCAGTCTTAACATGTAAAACATCAGGTAAAAATTTCATTATTTAAAGGTTCTGCTGACTTAAGGTGTTTCAAGAACATCAGTACATTAAAATGGTCTTACCTGTACAGGTGGAGGCTCCACCCCTTTAGGTGGATCTCTCCGTAATTGGACAACCCAAAGTTTGATCATAAAACACAAACTCCTGATAAACTGTCAGATCAAACTCACCTGTATGGCTCCTCTCCCTGTCAGGTGACCCAATGTCAGTCTCTCTCTCTCTCCTGGGATTGGCCACAAACTCTTCCTCCTCCTGGTTCTTCAGGTAAGGAGGGAGACTTCTTTGAAGGTCACCTGCTGAGAGTTCTGTTTGAACGCCTGGGACGCATCTTGCAGCAGGTATGTACACCTGAGATCACACCTGTCCTCCTTGCTGATAAGTTGCCTGTGGAATGACTCACCTGGGCAGGTGTTGTGTGTGTTTGCAGCCATACGAGTTGAACCTGCAGCTGACGGCAATTCTGTCCCGTCTGTCTGCCTTTAATCACCCTCTGCTGGACGAGTACCTGCTGGACCCATACATCCACCTGTCTTCCTGCAGCAGGTCGCTGTTCTCTGTCCTCGTCAGGGTACGCCGGGCTGCAGAACCAGAACATTCGGAGCTGGACTGTGTGTTTCCTTTGCTCTCCTCTTGGATAATGTCTGTCTAACGTGTGTCTCAGGTGATGGGAGAGTTGATGCAGAGGATCCAGCAAGTCTCCGGCCTGTCAGAGCGTCTCTTGGACACCAGGAGACACCTGCTGGGTCTGAACCAGCACACTGGGTAACTGTCTCTCTCTTATCCAGCTTCTTTATTTATGAAGATGAGCTGATCTCTGATGATATTCTGCCATGAGTCCAGTTGAAACCAAGCATCTAAATAAATGTTTTTTACAGATTGTGGTTGTTTGGAGTGATGCTGATACAAGATAATAAACTTCATTCTATTCCTTACAAACAGCAACGCTTCATTAAAACAATAATCTACGAAACTCAGAGTAACGCTGCAGGTCCTGTCAGATCATGTCAGCCCTAGAGTCCTGAAGGTCTGTGCAGAGCAGCTCTGTTGGATTCTGCAGCACCTCTTCAACCTTAGCCTGGCCCAGAAGAAGGTTCCAGTGTTGTGGAAGACCTCCTGTCTTGTTCCGGTACCAAAGAAAACTCACCCATCAGTCCTCAATGAGTATAGACCTGTTGCCCTGACAACCTCATGGAAGTAAATTAGTCTCATTACAATCAGACATTTTTTGGACATTGAATTTATAATGCTGAATTTTTATCCTGTAGCATGTGATTATTTGTTTTAATTCGCCTGCAAATGCGTTGACCTTTTGGTGACTCATGCCAAGGCAATCAGCTCTAGATCGAGTCAATGCATCTTAACACTGGATGCCACCTACCCAAAAAAATCCAAGAAGAAGAGTTAAGTGGCTGTTAGCCAATCAAATTACGCTCATTTGATCACGTGGAGTTGAAGATGCCATCATACACCTGCTTCAACAAAGCCACTGTCATCTGGACAAAGCCAGCAGCACCATGAGGATCATGTTCTTTGATTTCTCCAGAACATTTAACGCAATCCAACCTGATTTACTTTGTCAGAAACTCCAGAAGACTCAACAATCTCCTGGATCAAAGACTACCTGACAAACAGACCACAGTCTGTGAGACTGAAGGTTGTGTGTCTAACCAGGTAGTCAGCAGCACAGGAGCACCACAGGGGACGGTACTCTCACCGTTCCTTTTCACTCTGTACACCTCAGACCTCCAGGACCAGACAGACTCCTGTCAGGAGCAGCTTCAGAGTTACCATGGGCCTCTTGGCTTGGCTGCTTCTCTAATTAATGCTCTCCTTGTCCAGCCTGTCCAGTTAGGTGGACATCCATGCCTTGTTGGACCATGTGAGTCTCAGACACACAGCTGTAGTCAGTTCACTGACTAGGTGACTTCTAAAGGTAACTGGTTGCACTGGAGTTCATTTAAGGGTATCAGTGTAAACAGGGTTGAGTTAAAATGCCTGCCACACTGTTCAGATTGTTATTTGTAAAAAGATGAAGACTTTTCCTTCCCTTCCCTTCACAGTTCTGTTCTACTCTGTGTTGGTCTGTCACATCAAATCCTAATAAAACACATTACAGTTTGGGTTTGGACCGGGGCAGAATGTCGGAAAAGGTTCTGTATGAGGTTCCACGTGAATCCAGAGACTGATCTGTTTGGGCTAAACTTTGTATTGGAACGTCTGACTGCAGTGTTCTTCAGATTTCTTTCAGGAACCTTGAGGAACCCAACAGCAGCAGTCATTAAACACTGCTTTACATCAGTTGAAAGGTTCTCATGGTTCCTGACACCAAATGGATCAGTCAGTGGATCCGTGGTCTTTGAGCTCTCAGAGGTGGTGTTGTTTCCAGCGGAAGGACAACCAGCTGACTCTGATGATGTTCTATGATGATGTCACTCACCTGACTCTTGTGGGCGTGTCCTCAGGCTGGAACACCTGACGCTGCTCGAAGGGATCATCGTCCTTGAGGAGTTCTGCAAGGAGCTTGCTGCCATTGCCTTCATCAAGATGCCTCTGGACCGGGACCAACAGGACGTCTTTACAGGGACTGAGTCATCTAGATTGGAATCAACCTGACTGTCAGAGAGGGAATGACCCTCTGGACCGGGACTCACTGTACTGTTGGATCAGAACTGCCCTATGTAGACTTGGAATGACACGCATAGAGAGGACTGGACTGACCCTGCTGGACTGGGACTGACTGGACTGCCGGACTGGGAGTGAGTCATTGGGACTGATATTGACTCTGTTTAGCTTGGACAGAAAGACCGACCAGGACCGGGACCCATCCTGTACCTGTGCATGGGCGTGAACAGGTCCTCTCTGGGTCCACAGGTCTGGGTCCACCTGTGCAATGAGACTTCCTGAATGAAGCAGCTGGATTCTGGTTTTCTGGACCTGGAAAGACTTGTCTTATGATTGGACAGGGCTCAGACTCTTCCTCAACTGCTCAGGAGCCCCGCCCACTCACCCAGCAGCCAATCACTGGCCACTATTTCCTGTTACAGTTGATGGTCCAGCTGCTTCAGGTAACAGCCAATCAGACCAGAGAAACCTGACTGAAGATGGAAGACTCAAAGCTGATTGGGTGTTTGTCTTGCTGCGATTATGAAAGCTTAGCTCTGCAAACTAAGACTAGAACCTGATACCTCAGTCAGATCCAAGTGCTGGAGCTCTGCAGCACCACCAGGACGGAGCCAGCCAAAACTAATCAGAATTTATTCTGATTATTCTAAGTGCAGTTACTGTGTTTTTATGCCAAAGATCAAACATCAGAGTTTAAGTTGCTGCAGGTGCACCTCTGGCTGGCTGGTTGTCAACAACAATGTGTGACTCAGGCAACAATCCTGTTTATTAATAAACAATTAACCAGTAGAAACACATTAATATCAGGGATGAAGCATGCAGCCCTTCAACAGATCAGAACTGTTCTGTTTATTGAAGTCCTGTTTTACATTTGGACTTTGCAGGCACTGGTTTGAGTCAGCAGGGGGTGCTGGTGGACACAGGAGGAGGAGAGCTAGATACAAAAATCTAGAATTCAAATATTACCTTCAACATTCAGACAAGGAGTCTGACTCATTGGGTCATGTGACGTGTTTAATGATGTGAGAGCTGCTACGGGAGCCTGGATGGCCAATAAATTAGCCTGTGGACCTGTATCACTGGGGGAGGAGTCTGCAGGACCCTGGTGCAGACATGAGAACCTGGGCCCGTTTAAAACTTGAGTCCTTATGTCTGAATCCAGGTTCTGATTAAACAATGAGTCCAGCATAGCTCAGTTTTCCTGTTAAAGATGGACACTTAAACACATCCTCTCTATTTTTAAATCTGGGACGAGCTCTGAGAAAACTACGGTTCTGGACAAGCAGGCAGTTGGTGGGTCTGTGAGCAGAAGAACTCATTTAGAGCTTGAAGTGGGTCTCCGGACATAATGGTTTAAAACTGAATTTGTTTGCTTTGAAAATTGCTTTGCTTGTATTTAAAATTCAGTTTGATTACTTTCACTTTTAGGTCTGAAATTCAATTTCAGTTCCAAAATTCAGTTTTTTTTGTGTCACACATCCGGGTTCTTGAAGCCAGCGATTAATCAAACACAGATTTACTGATTCATGGATGTCATTCACTATTGCTGGATCCATATTCAGGTCTGCATCCTTTGAAGGACACATGTAGGTCCATAACGTCCTGGATGAGGCGACAAATTGCTGTCCAGTCTCCAAGGTTCCAACAAATACGTCGTATTTTCCCCAGCTTTGAAGGATGGGTCCGGTGTATCCTCCGTGTCCCACCCTATCCCATGATTCATTGCGGGTTGAGGTAGATTGTTCAAACGGAAGTAGCAAAGGTCGGAGGACGCAGAACAATTGTGAATAAAATTGGATATATTGCGCATTCTGTGAATTTACGGAACTTTTACGGTGTTTTTAGATGAGAATGTAGCTGTGTAAACCTATAATATCTGATCAGTTTATCAAGATATCGCTTAATTGCACATATGCACCGATGTGTTCGTCCGCTGCCCCAGCAGCCGCTCGCCTCGCCAGCTGTCAGCTGACCGGGTGGTTGAGGAGCTAAACCCCGAGAGAACAGCTGACTCCCGGCACATTGTTTTCAAAATCCCGCTGGGTTTCTCCAATGGGTGGAAGTTAAACAGATATGATTCAGTCAGATTAAATCTAATATTAATTTTTGGTTTATTTATTATAATTATTATTATATATAATAATTATTATATAATTGCTCTGCAAATAAACTGATTTAAACTTTGTTCCTAAAGTTAATATGTTAGTGTTTAATTTGTTTAAAGCTTTACAAAGAAATGAAACAAATGGTATTTGTCATCAATGTATTTTATCTAGTGTTAGATTTTTATATCCATGAACACAAAACATATTTTCAACATTTTAAATGGCTGAATAATGAACAAGATCATAAAACAATATTTAAAAACAAAATGGCATAAGCCATCAGCAATATGTAACAGCGTTGTTGCTGCTGGCAGAAGCAGTTCAGGAGAACGTGGTAAGGCGTATTCGTCACTTCCTGTTTTGCACTTGGTGGATTGTCTGGTGTGTGAAGGCTCTCTCGTTTGATCGGATTTCTCTCTACTTTGATATCTCTTACTTGTTATAATACATAAGCACGTTAAAACACATACTTTCTGTTGCTGTATTTAACGTTTGGCGACTCTCCGTGTCTTCCACGGTTTTTCTAGTAGTGGTAAGGGGTCGCTAGCTTAGCGTTAGCTTTAGCTCCACCATGGCTACCCGTTCTACTGTTTCTCTCTCCGAGTCTCCTCCTCTCTCTTGCTCTCTGTGTCAGATGTTCAGTTACTCCTCTGCCTCCTTTAATGATAATGGTACGTGTAATAAATGTAGCATTTTTGTAGCTTTGGAGGCGAGGGTGTCGGATTTGGAGGCCCGGCTCCGCGCTGTTGAAAAACCAGCAGATAGCCGAGGCCCCTTAGCTAGCGCGGAGCCACCGAGGGTAGCTCCCCGTAGCAGTCCTCCGGCAGACCCCGCGCAGCCAGGGCCTCAGGCCGGCTGGGTGACAGAACGTAGGAAGCATAGTTCTAGATCTCAGCCCACAGGTCACCACCAACCCGTCTGCGTTTCTAATAGATTTTCCCCGCTCAGCGACACACCCGCTGAGAAGCCAAGTCTGGTAATTGGCAGCTCCATAGTCAGAAACGTGGCGCTAGAGACACCAGCGACCATAGTCAAATGTCTGCCAGGGGCCAGAACGGGCGACATCAAATCCTACCTGAAACTGCTGGCTAAGGATAAGCGTAAATACAGTAAGATTGTTATTCACGCTGGCGGTAATGACACCCGGTTACGTCAATCGGAGGTCACTAAAAGTTAGTGTTGCTTCGGTGTGTAAGTTGCCAAAACAATGTCGGACTCCGTAATTTTCTCTGGTCCCCTCCCCGATCTGACCAGTGACGACATATTTAGCCGCATGCTGTCATTCAACCGCTGGCTGTCTAGTTGTGTCCAGAAAACGATGTGGGCTACATTGATAATTGGCGAACATTTTGGGGAAAACCTGTCTGATCCGGGGAGAGACGGCATCCATCCCACTTTGGATGGAGCAGCTCTTCTTTTCTAGGATCTGGCCGAATTTATTAGTTCTCCAAACTCTGACAAACCCCAGGGTTCAGACCAGGAAGCAGGGTCGTAGTTTAACACTCCTCTCTGCAGCTTCTGTACTGCTACCCACACCATTACCCTATTAAGACAGTGTTCTCGCCCACGGCCAAAATTAAATAGATTAAAAAAATATCAAAAAAGAGGAAATCAGAAAATCTAATGAAAATAAACACAACTCAGACTAAAAATAAAAAGTAAAAACAATTAAATGTGGCCTACTGAACATAAGATCTCTCTCTTCAAAGACTTTTGCTAGGTTAGTGACCTGATTTGTGACAATCAGATTGATTATTTTGCACACAGAAACCTGGCTGCAGCAAGAGGATTATGTATTTTTTTTTTTACTTTTTTTATAAATGAGTCAAACTCCTACTAATTATTTAAATTTTCACATTCCTCGAAATACTGGGCCGAGGAGGAGGAAGTAGCAACCATTTTTCAGTTACGATTTATTGATTAGTCCCAGGACAATCAATAGCTACAACTCTTTTGAATATTTAATCTTAGTTTTCCTCATCCAAAATTGCAAAAAGCACTAAAACCACTTCTGTTTGTTGTTTTGTACCGTCCACCAGGCCCTTACTCTCAATTTTAGATCAGTTTTCAGACCTTTTATCTGATTTAGTGTTAAATACAGATAAAGTTATTATAGTGGGGGATTTTAACATTCAAGTTGACACTGAAAGTGATAGCTTAAATATAGCTTTAATGGTATCTTAGACTCAATTGGGCTTACTCAAAACATTGAACAAACCTACCACATTTTGTCTTCATTCTCTGGACCTTGTGCTGACAATATGGCATTGAGTGTAAGAACATAACAATACTTTTCTCACACCCCGTCCTGTCTGACCATTTTTTAATAACCTTTGAGTTTAATTTAACAGAGTACTCCACACCTGAAAGAAAATTTTCATTATAGTAGATCATTATCAGACAATGCTGTAACAACCTTTTAAAGAATCTGTTCCCACTTTTAATTTGTTCATTATCACAGAAAAAAACACAGTGGAGGCAATAATTTTAGTTTCTTCTCCTTCACAAATTGATTCTCTTGTTCAGAGTGTTACTTCATCATTACGTGGTTGCATTAGACAATGCAGCCCCCTTGAAAAGAAAGGTAATTATTCATAGGAGACTGGCTCCCTGGTTAATTCAGAGCTGCGTACTTTAAAGCACAATGTTAGAAAAATTGGACGGCAAATGGCGCTCTACACCACCTAGAGGATTCCTACTTAATCTGGAAAAAATAGCCTACTGTTGTATAAAAAAGACACTTCACCAAGCTAGAACAGCTTATTTCTCATCTTAATAGAAGGAACAAGAATAATCCTAGGTTCTCTTTAGTACAGTTGCTAAACTTACACAGAGTCATAGCTCTGTTGAGCCATCCATTCCCTTAGCTCTCAGCAGTCATGACTTTATGGGATTCTTCTTCAAATAAAATTGATTCTATTAAGAGAAAATCTTGGACATACTCCCGGAAGATGATTACTTCATCCTCAACAAGTGAGACAACATTGGAGTAACTGTAGAAACCTGATCTGTGTTTGGGACTGTTTGGATCCTGTGGAGCTCCTAGTTATCAGAATATATAGCTTCATCTAAAACCATCAACTTGTATGTTAGACCCAATCCCAACCAAATTATTTAAGAAGTGTTCCCTCTGATTACCCGCCCCATTTTAGATATGATTAATCTATCCTTAGTAAATGGTTATGTACCACAAGCTTTTAAGGTAGCTGTAATTAAACCTTTGCCTTAAGAAACCTTCACTTGATCGAGATGACTTAATAAATTACAGACCTATATCCAATCTTCCATCTTATCTAAAATTCTTGAGAAAATAGTTTCTAATCAAATGTGTGAGCATTTACACAGCAATGACCTGTTTGAAAGGAGTTTCAGTCAGCTTCAGAGCTCATCATAGCACTGAAACAGCTCTGCTGAAAGTCACTAATGATATTCTTATGCCTCAGATAATGGACTTGTCCTGTATGGTTCTGTTAGATCTCAGTGCCTGCATTTGATACAGTCGATCCATATTCTCTTAGAAAGGCTGGAATATGCTTTTCTTTTTGTAGGGATCAGGGGAACAGCACTAGGCTGGTTTAAATCTTATTTGTCTGACAGATTCCAGTTTCGTTCATGTAAATGATAAATCATCTTTAAAACTCCAGGGTTAATTGTGGAGTAACACAGGTTCAGTACTTGGGCCAATCTCTATTACTATATATATGCTTCAATAGGGTCAAATTATCAGGCAGCATAGAATAAATTTTCACTGTTACGCTGATGATACTCAGCTTTACTTATCCATAAATCCTGATGAGCCAACCAGTTAGATAGACTACAAGCATGTCTTGAAGACATAAAAACTTGGATGACTTAAATTTCTGCTTCTAAATTCCAGACAAGGACAGAAGTTGTCGTCTTTGCGGACCGGAGTCTTTAAAAAAGAAACTGCTTAGTCAACCCTTACCTGAATGGCATTAAATGACCTCCGATAATAAAGTAAAAAACCTTGGTGTTATTTTTGACCAGGACATGTCATTTAAATCTCATATTAAACAGGTTTCTAGGATTTCCTTCTTTCATCTCCGGAAACATTGCCAAAATTAGAAATATCCTGTCCAGGATTGATGCTGAAAAACTAGTCCATGCATTTGGTTACTTCAAGGCTGGACTATTGTAATTCTTTACTATCAGGATGTCCACAAAATGCAGTTAAAAGCCTTCAGCTAATTTCAAAATGGCGCAGCAAGAGTTCTGATGAAAATTAAAAGAGAGATCATATTTCCCCTACTTTAGCTTCCTTCATTGGCTTCGTTAAATCCAGAATAGAATTTAAAAATCTCCTCCTCACATATAAAGCCCTTAATGATTTAGCTCCATCATACCTCAGAGAGATG
This sequence comes from Crenichthys baileyi, assembly GCA_036173005.1. Taxonomy (NCBI): domain Eukaryota; kingdom Metazoa; phylum Chordata; class Actinopteri; order Cyprinodontiformes; family Goodeidae; genus Crenichthys; species Crenichthys baileyi. Next base: position 113,967 of record JAHHUM010000409.1, on the reverse strand, counting down.
GATTCTGATTGTTCCCATAAGTCCTAAAAGAGCACTTCGTTCTCAGACTGCAGGTTTAACTGGTGGTTCCTAGAGTCTCTAGAAGTAGATGGGAGGCAGATCCTTTAGTTATCAGGCTCCTCTCCTGTGGAAACCAGCTCCCAGTTTTAGTCCGTGAGGCGGACACCCTGTCTACTTTTAGGCTAGGCTTAAAACTTTCCTTTTGATAAAGCTTATAGTTAGAGTGGCTTAGGGTATCCTGAAGCTATCTCTGTAGTTATGCTGCTATAGGCTTAGGGCTGCTGCTGGAGGGACACAATGACCACTTTCACCCTCTTCGCTACTTTCTCACACTACTCTCCAATTTTGCATTATTTGCTGTTAATCTCAGCTTTAACTTTGTTCTCCGCTCTTTTCTCTTCCTAGAAGCTACACCTGGCCTGACTCTGTGTCTACCTGTAACCCATTTCTGGAGAGGGGAATCTTCCAAGCTTCTGCTGGCAAATTGGTGCTCACCCTCTACCGATGATCCACAGGCCCTGTCTTTTCAGTGTTTAACCCTTTCTCTCTCCTAGACATAGCTACTGAACTGAGCTTTTACTGTAACTAACTCTATGTGCTCTCTTTCAGACTCTAACCTTGAAAACTGCTCAGAGTTTATCTGTTCTTTCTTTCTAGGTGAAACGACTAAAGGGGGCTACATCCATTAACATTTACCTTTTTCCCCTTCCCCAAAAAAGTACTCCTGGTTCAGTGCTTCTTTGTTCTCTTTGTGTCTCTGCTCTGTTCTCTCTAACCCCCAGTCGGTCGGGGCAGATGGCCGCTCACACTGAGCCTGGTTCGGGTTTGCGGAGGTTTCTTCCTGTTAAAAAGGGATTTTTTCCTCTCCACTGTCGCTACATGCTTTGCTCAGTATTAGGGATTGCTGCCAAAGTCAAAGCCAGTGACTGTCCACTGTCTCTACAAAATGCTCATCCAGGAGGAGTGAATGCTGCAAGTCACTGACTGGATGCAATCTGCTGGGTTTCCTTAGATAAAAAAAATTTTTAAATCCAATTTGAATAAAATAACTGAATCTGGCTGCACTGTTCAATGATTAAGATTAAATTGGGGAATGTATGAACCTGACTTTTGTGAAGTGCCTTGAGACGACATGTGTTGTGAATTGGCGCTATATAAATAAAACTGAATTGAATTGAATTGAATTGAATTGAACAGTAAAATAAAACCCGTGTAGTCATTTACAGTAGACAGCGTTATTAACCTTCAGGCTCCATTTGTTCGGCTTCACAGCTCTGCGCTTCACGCTAACACGGTTTGCTAGGCAACATAAAATTATGCTGAGGTAAGGGCGGGGGGAAAAGTTAGACCGATGTAACACCGGCGGGGCACTTTTGCTAAAATCTGGCATGTTTACAAATAGCTACAGGGGCATCAGTGTTGCTGTTTGGACCATCATTTGGTTTTCCATGACTTTTTATAGACGCTCATTTTGGGGTTTGGGGGTTTGGACATCCACCAAGCTCATGTAGCTGCACTGCTGCAGCGCAAACGCGTAAAGGAAGTTTAAAACCTGATGTGAAACGTAAATCAATGAATCTGTGTTTGATTAATCTGTGGCTATCCTCAAGGACCTGGATGTGTGACACTCAAAACTGAATTTTTAATACAATGAAATACATTTTAAAAGCAAATGAATTCAGTTTCAAAACAAAACCCAGTTTCAGCTTAGTGAAATTCATTTTCAAACCAATGCATTTAATTTCAAATTAAACAAATACTAATTCAGTCAGAGCAATTCAAATTCAGGTGGTGCAGTTGGTGGAGCTGTTGCCTTGCAGCAAGAAGGTCCTGGGTTCAATTCCCGGCCGGTGGTCTTTCTGCATGGAGTTTGCATGTTCTCACCAGGTACTCCAGCTTCCTGCCACAGTCCTGTTAGGTTAATTGGTCACTCTAAATTGCACTTAGACATTAGTCTATGAATGTGTGAATGGTTGTTTGTGCGTTGCCCTGTGATGGACTGGTGACCTGTCCAGGGTGAACCCCGCCTCTTGCCCGTAGACTGCTGATGCTCCCCTGCGACCCACTATGGAATAAGTGGTAGAAAAGGACTGACTGAAAATTCAGTTTCTGATGGCACCAGTTTCTTCCCATAGTCTCATTTCTAAATGTGGCATACGTACAAAACTGGGCCTTAATCTGCCGTTCTGATCTATAAAAGCCCACCTGACGGAGAATGTGGGGTCCCTCACGTGAACTCTCCTTGTCTTAGAGATGGGGAAAACTGGCGATGGAGAGGTCGGGAACTGAAGCCACACACCATCATGGTTCCTGTCAGCCATTCAGTTTCTCTCCATCTCAAACTCTAACTATAGAGCAACATCATGAGCTTTTAGAACCACAGGGTTATTTCTGCTGGTGCCGGTGGCTCCAGACCTCAGCAGCAACCATGTGTTTCTATGTCAGCCATGAAGGAACATTTTAGAAGCCCATCGCATGCAGAACACCTGATGGATGTTCTTCAAGCATTGTGTCCTGCTGTCAGAGTTGTCCTGTAAATCTAATGGGTGGAGGCCTTATGTGTAAACTTGGAACAGAGCTGAGTTCTGCTCCAGAGGGAGTGAAGGTCTCCACAGTCTCTGACACAGTCCTTACCGTAGGGTCTAGTTTTGTCCACAAGTTAACTTGCTTTGAATGGAAGGTCCAAATTCATTGTTTTTCACAGCAGCTGCTGAGAAGAGGCTCAGGTTTTCATACGCCCCTTTTCCACTGGCTCATTTTAGGCGGCGCAGCTCTGCTCCACTTGGTCTCTCTCTACTCGGTACGGTACCAGTTGTGTTTCCACTGACCCGCTGTTGACGTTACTGTGAGACATTAGCACATTAATCTGCTTGAAATGATTAAAATAAATACAAGATGAAACCTAAATACTAATAATGTTAATACTATTATCTATGCAAGAATGTCTTCTATATGTTTATCATTTATAAAATGATCCACTGGGTTAATTAATATTAAATAATATTTGGGGGGACTGGTGGCCTACTGGTTAGAGAACAGGGCATCTGCGTCCTGGAAAGGCCACGAGAATTTCTCGAATTCTCAGATTTTTCTTAGAATTTCCCCTCGATCAGATGAAAGTTATTCAGGAAGCATCTGAGGCCTTCAGAGAGCTCCTAACGTGAGGAGATGTTCAGAGCAGTGAGGAGGACTTATTGAGCCTAAGAGTGTCTGAAGCAGGGAAGATGGTGGAAAGACAGAGAGAAAGGAGAGATCTTCTCCTAGAATGAACAACAGTGAATGAATAAAACGCTACCAGCTCCATGGTGCAGGGATCCACCCCCTAAACAGTCGAGTTAATGAGAACATAAACTTCTAGAACAATCATACAATTATTAATGTAGAGATAAGATTAACTTTATCATCCCCCTAGGGGGACATTAAATAGTTTCAGCAGCAGGACAGGTTAAAGGTCAACCTCTAGTAAGGTAATATTAGGAAGGATCAATACATAATAGAAACAATAATAAATAACCATGAATAAAAAGTGAACAAAATTACAAACAATATAGAACCCTAACCCAATCAGTGAACAGCAGTCTGTTTACATCACATGTGGTCCCGACTCAGTCCGGATTGCTCAGGGACAGGGACCAAAAAACTAGGTACCAGTATGGAAAAAACAGTACTGGAAACGCTCCGAAACCGAGCTGAGTGGAGCGGAACCAGGCCGAATGGAGCCAGTGGAAAGGGGCAAAAAGCCGTCTTCCAGGAACTGTGCATGTTTTTCCTTTAATCCAAAACAGAGCTGTGTTGTTTTTATCATAATGTTTTCTGAAGCTCCTGATGAACTCTGGGTTAAAAGCGAAATGATGTGGGGCTAATTAAGAGATGTGAACTACTGATTGAAACCCCTGAATCTGTTATTGTTCATGTCAGAAATAATACACTTAGCCTTTAAGTATTTAATCCAGTTTTAATCACTGCAGAAAGCTGGCGTCAGTGTTTAAAGCAGGGGTCCTCAACCTGTGGTTGGTGGATGCCAGAGGTCCGCGGGTCATAGATTGTTGGTTCATGAGAAATGTTTGAATAAATCAATAAAGTTATGACCCCTAATTTAGGGCAAAGGGTAGACCTATTACCTATTAAATAACAGATCTAAGCTTCTGACTTTATAAATTGCGCTGTTGGTGTAGGGTTTGAGCTCACGGCCCACGTATTTAGGCTTTGGTCCTCAACACAGTGGTCCCGGGTCCGAGTCCTGACCCCAGTGATGTTTGCCGCATGTCTTTGCCTCTCTCTCCACCTGTTTCCTGTCTGCCCATTAAAAAAAAAAAACACTGAAAAACAAAGGCCACTAGTGCTGGTGCTGCAAAAAATCTTTAAAACACTAGAAAAGACCTTTATGGGGCATAAAGTCCTTTATTTTAGGGACAAATAAAGGCCCCCCTTTTAACACTAAAGAGAAGGAGCAGAACAGACTCCAGTCTCCTCCCCAGAGAGAAATGTTTAATTTCATGACAACTTGGATGAATTTGAAAATGTTCAAATAAAGGTTTCATTTTTAGTGCTTAACACTAAAACTTTAATAGCACTGATTTATTTGTTTCCTTTTAAAAGTCTGTGACAGAATAAAATCTAATTGAAGATAAGTTTTCCTTGTTAGACATCAAAGGTCCAAACGCGAACAGAGATCGTTCCAAGGTGCTGGTGGCGACTCGAACACTTACCGCAGACGGGTTCCTAATCCACCAGACGACTCCACTTCCAAGGGACATCAGCCCCAGCCAACGGGCTACTTCTCCGACAATCACCGGACGGAAAGAGAGGAGATCATCCCTTGAAGGACAACAACCCACCACAAGCCAAAGAACTGTAGGCTAATCACTGGCAAGTGTGACAAGGCATAATAATCCCTTGGGCAGGGCAACGTTCGTTTTAAAATTTAATTTCTGATCTGAGGCAAGAAGAGGATGCCTCCTTTCAACATCTGGCCTTCCAAGATTGAAGATGCACAGAAGATCAGGAAAGACAATTGCATGCTTGCTCCTCAGTGTATCTACAGTGGTTGGGTATATGTTTTTTCCTTTTCACATTTTTCTGCTCAGAATGTCAACAGGTCTGAAAGGGGAGGATCAGCTGGGTCCAAACAGGTAACCATAAAGGTTCCTAGAAACTCCACTTTGGTGTAATTCCATGTCAAGGTTACAATGACAGGTACCGCAGTGCTGATGTTTACATCTGCAGTTTTTATGCAGGGTAAGTTTCCTGTAAACATGCAGGAACTAGAATCTGCACCAATTTTTCTGGGCTGTATAGAAGAGCTCCTCCAATGCATCCAGACATAACGGCGGCGTCCCATAATTCAAATCAATTCAGTCCAGCTTTATTTCTGTAGCGCCAATTCACAACACATGTCGTCTCAAGGCTCTTTATAAAGTCAAGTCAATCCAATCATCCAGATTCCCAGTCAGGTTCATACATTCCAATTAATCCTAACTATCAATCAGTCACATTCAGTTATTTATTCAAATTGGATAAAAAGTTTTTCTATCTAAGGAAACCCAGCAGATTGCATCCAGTCAGTGACTTGCAGCATTCACTCCTCCTGGATGAGCATGTAGAGACAGTGGACAGTCACTGGCGTTGACTTTGCAGCAATCCCTCATACTGAGCATGCATGTAGCGACAGTGGAGAGGAAAAACTCCCTTTTAACAGGAAGAAACCTCCAGCAGAACCAGAACCAGGCTCAGTGAATAAAGTGATGGTGAGCTGGAATTGAAATGGTGCATCTCCAAAATGGCCTTACTGGATAGACAAAATCTACAATTTTTATTTCTGACAGTAAAAATATGTTAACATGAGCACAAAAGATTGTGTGTCTCCGTCTTCTGCCATTGTATCTATGCCTCCTTCTTGCTGCAGTGACCACAGACTGCCAGTTCTGCTGCCAGTTAGCGCCTGCCCCTCAAACCTACTAAACACAGACCCAGAAACAGCGTCCGCAATGCGTCTCACGTTCCATAAATCACGTTGCAGCTGGTAAGGAATTACATTTGCATATCCTAACCCAGGGTAAAATTTGCCATTTAGGAATTTCCAACCACCTTAAATGCATCACCATTGCAAACTTAGAGTGCATCAGTTACATGATCACAATCACATGTCTGCGGTTGGCCAATTGCGTTGAGAGTAGCCTTAATACAAGCCTGCTCCAGCTTTCCTGAGTCAGGTGTGAGGGGCAAAGGGAGAGACAGCAAGCTACAGACACCAACTGCCAGGGAGTCTGTCGTGCGTCGAACTGAGCAGAACTGGCCAGGTGACCCTGCTTTGGGTTAAATAATAGCGAGCTACTGAAATGCGACCAGGAACCTTCAGTTCCCTTCCTACTGGTCTGGGAGGCAACTGTCACAGCTTTGCTCTGTTCCTTTCCATCTTGCCTTACTGATTCACACAACACACCACACATTCCCCCTCGATTATGGACAATTGCTGGAAAAATGTAAGTTCTTTCAGGTATCTGTGCGAATGACATACAAACCTCACATACATTGGAACTTATCTGCATAGATTTTCTCAGTCTTGAGCCTGACGCCAGCAATGCTAAAGACATTCTTATGTTAACAGCTCATTTCACCAAGTTTGCCATTGCAAAAGGCAAGAACAGTAGCCAGATAACTTAATGGTGTATTACGGATACAGATCAGGACTTTGAGTCCAGACTGATAAAAAAGCTGTGTGTTATGGCAAGAATCACACACAACTCCATACCACCCCAGAAGAAACCCTGTTGAAAGGTTTAATGCTGGCGATGTTGGGAACTCTGGAATTAAAACAGAAATCAAAATGAAAAGAGTATGTTAAACCTCTCGTTCATGCGGACACACACACACACCGCTACACCCTCCTGAATCTTTAGCTTCCACTGATACATTTCAGATGCTTACAGAGGCCATAAAACACTTAGAAGCACAAATAACAGCATGTGTGGGAAATTACGCTCATTTATCTGCTGAAGCTTAGAAAACAATGCCTGTTTATCCTCCTTGTAGATGGTCAAAGGGTGGAGTTCAAGAATCCTTCATGACGACCATTAAGTCGAGGCACGTGACGTCGCCCGGTACGGCGGAGCCGGGGTCCCACCCTGGAGCCAGGCCTGGGGTCGGGAGTCGTCGGAGAGCGCCTGGTGGCTGGGTTGCTCCTTGCGGAACCCGGTTGGGCCAAGCCCGAACGATAGACGCGAGGCCATCCCCAGTGGGCCCACCACCTGCAGGGGGAACCGTGAGGGACCGGTGCAAAGAGGATTGGGTGACGGATGAAGGTGGAGACCTCAGCGGCCCGATCCCCGGATCCCCTGGAGAGGCGTGATTGGGAGGAACAGCGTCCCCGATCTGAATCCGAGTGGTGTTTTGTTATTGGACTTCTGTGCTAGTCACGGATTGTCCATAATGAACACCATGTTCAAGCATAAGGGTGTCCATCAGTGCACTTGGCACCAGGACACCCTAGGCAGGAGGTCAATGATCGACTTTGTTGTCGTATCATCAGACCTTCGGCCGCATGTTTTGGACACTCGGGTGAAGAGAGGGGCTGAGCTGTCCACTGATCACCACCTGGTGGTGAGTTGGATCCGCTGGAGGAGGAGAAAGCCGGACAGACTTGGCAGGCCCAATCGCATAGTGAGGGTCTGCTGGGAACGTCTGGCAGAGCCCTCTGCCAGGGATGTATTCAACTCCCACCTCTGGGAGAGCTTTGAGCAGATTCCGGGGGATGTAGGAGACATAGAGTCCGAGTGGACCATGTTCTCCACATCTATTGTCGATGCTGCTGCCCGTAGCTGCGGCCGTAAGGTCTGCGGTGTCTGTCGCGGCGGCAATCCCAGAATCCGGTGGTGGACACCGGCAGTAAGGGATGCTGTCAAGCTGAAGAAGAAGTCCTATCGGCTGTGGTTGGCTTGTGAGACTCCTGAGGAGGCTGACGGGTACCGTGAGGCCAAGCGTGCTGCGGCCCGGGCTGTGGCAGAGGCAAAATCTCGGGCCTGGGAGGAGTTCGGTGAGGCCATGGAGAAGGACTACCGGTCGGCCTCGAAGCAATTCTGGCAAACCGTCCGGCGCCTCAGGAGGGGGAAGCAGTGCTTCGCCAACACTGTTTATAGTGGGGGTGGGAGGCTGCTGACCTCGACTGGGGACATTATCGGGCGGTGGAAGGAGTACTTCGAGGATCTCCTGAATCCTGCCATCACGCATTCCCTGGTGGAAACAGAGGCTGGGGACTCGGGGTTGGACTCTTTCATCACACAGGCTGAAGTCACCGAGGTGGTTAAAAAGCTTCGCGGTGGCAAGGCTTCGGGGGTGGATGAGATCCGCGCTGAGTACCTCAAATCTCTGGATGTTGTGGGGCTGTCATGGTTGACACGCCTCTTCAACATTGCATGGCGGTCGGGGATAGTGCCTCTGGACTGGCAGACTGGGGTGGTGATCCCCCTTCATAAGAAGGGTGACCGGAGGGTGTGTTCCAACTACTGGGGGATCACACTCCTCAGCCTCCCTGGTAAGGCCTACGCCAGGGTATTGGAGAGGAGAGTCCGGCCGATAGTCGAACCTCGGCTTCAGGAGGAGCAGTGTGGTTTTCGTCCCGGCCGTGGAACACTGGACCAGCTCTATACCCTCTACAGGGTACTAGAGGGCTCATGGGAGTTTGCCCAACCGGTTCACATGTGTTTTGTGGACCTGGAGAAGGCATTCGACTGTGTCCCTCGTGATGCCATGTGGGGGGTGCTCCAGGAGTATGGAATCGGGGGCTCTTTATTAGGGCCATCCGGTCTCTGTACGAGCGGAGCAGGAGTTTGGTCCACATTGCCGGCACTAAGTCGGACCTGTTCCCGGTGCATGTTGGACTCCGGTAGGGCTGCCCTTTGTCACCGGTCCTGTTCATAACTTTTATGGACAGGATTTCTAGACACAGCCAAGGGCCGGAGGGGGTCTGGTTTGGGGACCAGTGGATTTCGTCTCTTCTTTTTGCAGATCACGTGGTCCTGCTGGCCCCCTCTAGCCAAGACCTACAGTACGCGCTGGGGCGGTTCGCAGCCGAGTGTGAAGCGGCTGGGATGAAGATCAGCTCCTCCAAGTCAGAGGCCATGGTACTCAACCGGAAAAAGGTTGGCTTGTCCTCTTCAGGTTGGAGGGGAGTTCCTGCCTCAAGTGGAGGAGTTCAAGTATCTCGGGGTCTTGTTCACGAGTGAGGGAAGAATGGAGCGGGAGATCAACAGACGGATCGGTGCGGCTACCGCAGTAATGGGGGCGCTGTGCTGGTCCGTTGTGGTGAAGAGAGAGCTGAGCCGAAAAGCGAAGCGCTCGATTTACCGGTCGGTCTACGTTCCTACCCTCACCTATGGCCATGAACTTTGGGTCATGACCGAAAGAACGAGATCCCGGATACAAGCGGCTGAAATGAGCTTCCTCCGTAGGGTGGCCGGGCACTCCCTTAGAGATAGGGTGAGGAGCTCGACCATTCGGGAGGGGCTCGGAGTAGAGCCGCTGCTACTCCACATGAAAAGGAGCCAGTTGAGGTGGCCCGGGCATCTATTCCGGATGCCTCCTGGACGCCTTCCTCGGGAGGTGTTCCAGGCACGTCCCACTGTGAGGAGGCCCAGGGGACGGCCCAGGACACGCTGGAGGGACTATGTCTCTCGGCTGGCCTGGGAACGCCTTGGGCTCCCCTCGGAGGAGCTGGAGGTGCTGAGTCTGCTGTCCCCGCGACCCGGTCCCGGATAAAGCGGAAGACGACGAGTACGAGTACGAGTAGATGGTCAAAGGGTGGAGTTTAGGGTAGATTCAGTTTTAACATCCACTGCACTTTCCCCAACACCTAAGTTCAGTGGACGTCATGTTTAATCAGCTTCTGCTTCAGGAGCTTCTGTAAAAGAGCGATTTTCTGTACCGTTGTCTTGCAGTACACCAACAGGGAAAACATTGAAACATTCCTTTTTGGTTTCTCAACGTTGTCCTATTAATTTGTTAGGTCGAGATTTGATGTGTGATTTGTCTTTAATGTTGGTGTCATCCCCTGCAGGACTACAAATTTCATGTGTGGACGCAAAATGATTTGATGATGTTTTCACTGGGGTTCATTATTCACCTAACACGCCTTTATACGTGTACCAATGGAAGCTCCCAACCAGTCCTTGTGTGTCAGACTTCATCACGCTTACGTGATACTCTGTTGTGGATCTTTCAAATGCATTTTTCTCAGTCCCAGTGCATCCTGATAGCCAATTCTGGTTTGCATTTGAGTTTGATGGTAAACCTTACACTTTTACTAGACTGTGTCAAGGTTATTGTGAAAGTCCCACTATCTACAATGCTGCATTGAAAGATTCTTTGGCTGATTTGCATTTTACTGAAGGTTCTGTCCTTCTTCAGTATGTGGATGACCTTTTCAGTTGTGCACCAACTGAGCAGCAATGCATATCAGACACTTTGAAATTGTTACATCACCTTTGTGCTAAGGGACTTGAGGCCTCTTCTTGACCAACATTACTGTAAACGTTGCACTGATCAAAACCCAGCCACTCTCCTTCCAACTGCTGATGATGGAGACCCTCATTCTTGTGCTGAAGAGCTACAGACTGTCTGTACTCCCAGACCAGACCTCTCTGATGAACCTATTCCAAACTCTGACCTCACCTATACATTGATGGGTCTTCCCGTCGCTCAGACTCGGGTGCTAACCAAGTGGGCTTTGCTGAATGCTCAAGATTTTGAAGTGCTAATGTCAGGCCCTTTCCCACAACATTTTTCTGCACAAACTGCAGAACTGGCGGCTTTAACGGAAGCCTGCAAATTGTCTGAAGGGAAGCTTGTTACCGTTTATACTGACAGTCGTACTCATTTGGCGTAGTTCATGATTTTGGAGCATTGTGGAAACATCGCTCCTTTTTAAAGTCTGATGGTAAACGTATTCTTAATGCTGCTCAGGTCTCTGACCTTTTGGATGCCATTTTGTTAAACTGTTGTTAAATGCGCTGCTCACTTACTGGAGGTTCGCTACATGCATGCTCAGTATGAGGGATTGCTGCAAAGTCAACACCAGTGACTGTCCACTGTCTCTACATGCTCATCCAGGAGGAGTGAATGCTGCAAGTCACTGACTGGATGCAATCTGCTGGGTTTCCTTAGATAGAAAAACTTTTTATCCAGTTTGACTAAATAACAGAATCTGACTGATTGATAGTTAGGATTAATTGGAATGTATGAACCTGACTTTTGTGAAGTGCCTTGAGACGACATGTGTTGTGAATTGGCGCTATATAAATAAACTGAATTGAATTACTGATGTTGCTGTACCAGGAGAAAGGAAGATTATGGATTACGTGTCATCCTGTTATAATGCTTCAGATCCCCAGGGCTTTAATCCCTCTGAGAACATGGCTGAGGATGGATTTCAGATGATAACTTTTGAGAAGAGTAAAGTCACGTGTTCTGTGTGTGGCTTATGATGTGGTCCAATGAGAATAGTGTACAATTTTACATGTTATCTTTCTCTAAACCTTCTGCCTATCAGGGTTCTGCAGAAAACTGTGAAGATGATGAATATTACATTGCTCTAAATGTCCATGACTTAATGAAACATTGATCTTAAAGTACTGAATGCATCTGATCCTTGTGGAAAAGCCTACGTCAGGCTGACATGATTTGCATTGTGTTTTTTTACACAATGGCCTCTTTACACATTTTTAAATACAGGCTGTTCATCTATTGATCCGGAGAACACCTGACTGTTCTCTAGAAATATTAAAGCAGGAGAACGATTCTTGCCAGAACTTCACTGTTCTTCCTGTTCTCTCTTCCAGCCTGGTCTGCTGAGTGGATCCTAATAAACATCTGACTGAACATTTGATAATAACCCGCAGTCTGACGTCACAGGATGTTAGCGGGACATTTTTCAAGTCAAAACTCCCAAATCAAATCGAATGAGGCTCTTATTGTGAAGACGTGTACCGGATGTGTGTGTGGTTCCTCCCGGCAGCAGCAGAGCATCGAGGAGGAGGAGGAGGAGGAGGAGGAGCTGAAGGTCACAGCTGCAGGAGCATCCTCAACATCCATCCACCGTACCTCCATCACTGGTCGGTCCGAATCCCCCCGCAGCAGTCATGGGGAACCGGGGCATGGAGGAGCTTATCCCGCTGGTCAACCAGCTGCAGGACGCCTTCTCCTCCATCGGTCAGAACGCGAATCTGGACCTGCCGCAGATCGCGGTGGTGGGCGGACAGAGCGCCGGGAAAAGCTCGGTGCTGGAGAACTTCGTGGGCAAGTAAGTCCAGCTTAGCGTTTGTGTGTGCCCTAATCGAACCAGACTGGGCCACAACCGACAGAGCCATGCTGCGGCGGACGGGACCGCTGCAGGCCTGGTTCTGATTGATTATTGGCCGCTAAACGTGGTTAGGTCACATGACTGATGAGATCTGGGATGATCAGCTCACTTGTCACCTGACCCAACTGAGAATCATTGACCCGGCTGTCAGGATCCTTTAGAATAAGGTCCATTTGATGGTTCTGGCAGGTAGAACCCAGGGATTAAAACTCCTCGCTGCAGGGCTTGCTTCGAGACAATGACGGTTTGTTTTTGGCCCCTGGTGCCATGATGCCCAAACACAGGGGCCAGAAACAGCTGCAGGAGCCTCTAATCTGCAAGGACGTCCTAACTTCAGCTTCTTCTGGCCCCTGTTGTTGTTTGTGGTCCCTGCAAACCAGATCAGTGGCCTAGTTAGAACATCTAGACCTCCACCTCACCTTATCCCCTTCAGACAAAGCTAAGGCATCACGGACTCAGCAGCTGTTGATCTGAGAATGGATCAGAACATCAGACAGGTTCTAACAGCTTCCAGGTCTGTTTTGCTCTGTTTTTCCACTGTGTCTGTTACAGCCTGGTCTGCAGGCCCAAATTTGTTCAGGATCTACATGCTGAACCACTGTTCTCCTCCTGCTGCTGCAGAGAGCTGGAGGACACTACCTGCTGAGGTCTGTGGTTTGAGTCCTACTGGAAGCTCTTGCCTGATTGGCTGATTATTTTTGTCTTCACCCTCAGGTTGGTCTATTTTCAACTCTGCTTTGATTGGCCGCTGCCGGTCACATGACTCTGGAGGGCTTCAGTCAGTGTTTTCTGACAGTACCAGCATGAGTGTGTGTGTGTCTCACACACACACTCATGCTGCCAGGATGTCGTGACGATGTTTCAGCTTGTTATACCCCTCTGTAATATATTAGATTAGATTAGATTAGATTAGATTAGTTTACTAACTAATGTTCAGCGTGTGATTTAACAAGAGAACAGAACAAACAGTGGAACAGCCTCATGTTCTGCTGAATGAGCAGTACGCTCTCATTTAGAGATCCAGACTGGTGGTCCTGTACTGTGGATCCTCTTCCCTGAGGCCAGCAGAGAGAACAGTCCAGAATGAGGGAGTCGGGGCTCAATGAGGAGGTTTCTTGCTCAGCAGCTGCAGAGTGGGTGGGGAAGGCCGGTCCAGTAAACTCTTTTTACCTGCTGTCCACAGGATGCTGCTGGTCCAGACATTCTCTCTGGAGCTTCTTTAGGGTGTAGTGAGCCTGGAGGGGGCAGGTGCTGGTGTTCCCTCTTGACCAGTGGCATAGTGTTGGAAGATGAAGTTAACTGGTAACATGTTTTTCCATATAGCAACATGTGTCTTTAATAATCTCCTCCCCCTCCGCTCAGGGACTTCCTTCCTCGTGGTTCAGGAATCGTCACTAGGCGACCCCTGGTGCTTCAGCTCATCAACTGTCCAACAGGTGAGACTGCAGAGACAACCTGTATCCATCCCATAACCTTCAGATGTGATGTTCTTAGATCGGATGTGTTGTGCGTTGATCAGAATATGCAGAGTTCCTGCACTGTAAAGGCAAGAAATTCACTGACTTTGATGAAGTTCGTCAGGAGATTGAAGCTGAAACAGATCGAGCAACGGGACACAACAAGGGAATAAGTCCGGTCCCAATCAACCTGAGAGTGTACTCTCCCAATGGTAACACACCAGAAACACCTGATACACATCTGACACTAAGCTGACGCTCACACATACCCACCTGATTCTCATCTGTCTTACGCTTGACAAGATCTAACTGTCACCTGACATGCACCTGATACACCTCACTCCCACTGAATCACACCTGAAGCACATCAGACTCATCTGACAGAAACAACATCTCCAAGCTGACTCTGGTGGTTGTCTGCAGTGCTTAACCTGACTTTGGTGGACCTCCCGGGGATGACGAAGGTCCCAGTGGGAGACCAGCCTGCCGACATCGAGCACCAAATCAGAGACATGCTCATGCAGTTTGTCACTAAGGACAACTGTCTCCTACTGGCTGTTTCACCGGCCAACTCTGACCTCGCCAACTCTGACGCTCTGAAGATCGCAAAGGAGGTCGATCCACAAGGTCAAGTCTATATCTTGGACTGTAACCTCTCCCTGCATCCTGCACATATCCACCTGAGGCCAGAGACTGGAAGTAAAGGTCTGTAAATGTGTTGCAGGTCTGAGGACCATCGGCGTCGTCACCAAACTGGACCTAATGGACGAAGGAACCGACGCCAGAGACATCCTGGAGAACAAACTGCTGCCACTGCGCAGGGGTACGACTTAACAGCCATTCCTTACTTCTCATTGGTTCTCAGCCTTCTGGTAAAGTCAGGCAAAAAAAGCAGACCAGTCAGAGTCCAGTTGTCCAGTAAGAGACAGGACATATTCCAGGTGTCCACACTGAGACATTAACAGGCATCTTGTGGTATCAGGTTACATCGGGGTGGTGAACCGCAGTCAGAAGGACATCGATGGGAAGAAAGACATCACAGCAGCTCTGCAGGCTGAGAGGAAGTTCTTCCTGTCACATCCTGCCTACCGTCACCTGGCTGACCGTATGGGCACCGCCTACCTGCAGAAAGTCCTCAACCAGGTAAACAATCAGCATCTGTCCTCATTTAGACCTGATGTCAATGAGTCAGAACCAGGTGAAAGTTCAAACTTCAGCTGGTCTACACATCAGAAGATCGTCAGAAGGTTCTCTGAAACAGCTCTGAGGTTTTACTAACAGGTTTTTTGTCTAGTGAAAGCTGGACCTGCGGTGTCAGTTTAGCTCCCTGCAGTCCAGGCAGGTGTCTGGTCCTCTCTGGTGTTCTGTTGGCTGACCATCATATCTCCATGACTGACAACAGCCACCTTTAAAACCAGTTTCCTGTTCCAGTGTCAGCCGCCACAGTAACCAAGCATTTTTCTGTCACCTCAGCAACTAACCAATCACATCCGAGACACGTTACCGGGGTTACGGAGCAAGCTGCAGAGCCAGCTGTTGTCCATCGAAAAGGAGGTGGAGGAGTACAAGAACTTCAGACCAGATGACCCTAGTCGCAAGACCAAGGCCCTGCTACAGTCAGTACCAGATCCTGGCACAGAACCACACAGTTATACACATTAATACACAGAACCACTCAAAACTTGCTCTATTGTGTGAATCTCAGAATGGTGCAGCAGTTTGCGGTGGACTTTGAGAAACGGATCGAAGGTTCTGGAGATCAGGTGGACACCTATGAGCTGTCAGGAGGAGCCAAGATTAACCGTGTCTTCCATGAGCGCTTCCCTTTTGAACTGGTCAAGGTAATGGCTCACACAGGTGTACCATGTGACTAGGCATCCTGTGGCAGGTAAACAGGTTCTCATGTGTCTCAACTGTAGCTGGAGAGTGACGAGAAGACCCTTCGCAAGGAGATCAGCTACGCCATCAAGAACATCCACGGAATCAGGTGGGAGTCATGTCTGCTGGTATAGGTACAGGTGCGTTTACAGGACACGTAAGACACGTGTTTCATGACCTGTGTTCTGTCCTCAGGACTGGTCTGTTCACACCAGACATGGCTTTTGAGACCATCGTCAAGCGGCAGATCGCTCAGCTCAAAGAACCGTGCCAGAAATGCGTGGACCTGGTGATCAGTGAGCTTGTCAACACCGTCAGGCAGTGTACAAACAAGGTACTACAGAGTACTACACAATACGACACAATATTACTACGGTTATTACACAGTCTGATTCAGTTTATTTATGCAGTGTCGATTAACAACAGGTCCGGTTTATAAAGTCATAGAATCAATCCAATGCAGTCGAACCAGACAGATTTCCAGTCAGGTTCATACATTCCTATTAATCTTAATCATTGAACAGTGCAGCCAGATTCTGTTATTTATTCAAATTGGATAAAAAGTTTTTCTGTCTAAGGAAACCCAGCAGATTGCATCCAGTCAGTGACTTGCAGCATTTACTCCTCCTGGATGAGCATGTAGAGACAGTGGACAGTCACTGGCGTTGACTTTGCAGCAATCCCTCATACTGAGCATGCATGTAGCGACAGTGGAGAGGAAAGTTTTCAAGGTTAGAGTCTGAAGAGAGCACATAGAGTTAGTTACAGTAAAAGCTCAGCCAGTAGCTATGTCTAGGAGAGAGAAAGGGTTAAACACTGAAAGACAGGGCCATGTGGATCATCGGTAGAGGGTGAGCATTAAGTTGTTGCCAGCAGAAGCTTGGAGGATTCCCCTCTCCAGAAAGGTGTTACAGGTAGACACAGAGTCAGGCCAGGTGTAGCTTCTAGGAAGAGAAAAGAGAGAACAAAGTTAAAAGCTGAGATAACAGCAAATAATGCAAAATTGGAGAGTAGTGTGAGAATGTAGCGAAGAGGGTGAAAGTGGTCATTATGTCCTCCAGCAGCCTAAGCCTATAGCAGCATAACTACAGAGATAGCTCAGCATAACCTAAGCCACTCTAACTATAAGCTTTATCAAAAAGGAAAGTTTTAAGCCTAGCCTTAAAAGTAGACAGGGTGTCCATCTAGAGCCCACTGATGGCCATTGTTAGATAAATATGATCTCTCTTTTTAATTTTCTTTCTGTAATTTATTAAGTCATCTCGATCAAGCGAAGGTTTCTTAAGCAAAGGTTTAATTACAGCTACCTTAAAAGCTTGTGGTACATATCCATTTACTAAGGATAAATTAATCATATCTAAAATGGGGCTGATAATCAGAGGGAACACTTCCTTAAATAATTTGGTTGGGATTGGGTCTAACATACAAGTTGAAGGTTTAGATGAAGCTAATATTTCTGATAACTCAGGAAGCTCCACAGGATCAAAACAGTCCAAACACAGATCAGGTTCTACAGTTACTTCCAATGTTGTCTCACTTGTTGAGGATGAAGTAATCATCTTCGGAGTATGTCAAAGATTTTCTTCTTAATAGAATCAATTTTATTTAGGAAGAATCCCATAAAGTCATGACTGCTGAGAGCTAAGGGAATGGATGGCTCAACAGAGCTATGACTCTGTGTAAGTTTAGCAACTGTACTAAAGAGAAACCTAGGATTATTCTTGTTCTCTTCTATTAAGGATGAGAAATAAGCTGTTCTAGCTTGGTGAAGTGTCTTTTTATACAACAGTAGGCTATTTTTCCAGATTAAGTAGGAATCCTCTAGGTGTGTAGAGCGCCATTTTCTCTCCAATTTTCTAACATTGTGCTTTAAAGTACGCAGCTCTGAATTAAACCAGGGAGCCTGCCTCCTATGAATAATTTCCTTCTTTTTCAAGGGGGCTGCATTGTCTAATGCACCACGCAATGATGAAGTAACACTCTGAACAAGATAATGATAATGATAATGATCTACTACAGGGCTGGGTAACTCCAGTACTCGAGGGCTGGTGACCTGCAACTTTTAGATGTCTTCTTGGTCCAACACCTGAATATACAGTCAGGTTTTGCAGAGGTCTGGTAATGAGCCATACATTTGATTCTGGTGTGTTGAAGCAGAGATACACCATGGCTCAAAAGCAGTGGCGGATGCTGGTCTTTCAAGGAGGGGAAGCTCAATTTCAAGATCACTGATTCGCTGATTTCGCTGTCAATCAAAAAGGGATTCAGCCTCAGACAGATCATCCAATCATCATGCAGAAGCTGAGCATCCGGGTCAGCCGAGGCCGGCCCACTGCCCCATAGACCCCCAGAGACGCTGAGCGTCCGATGGGCGGGACAAAGCCCAGCATTTTTGCTTCGCTATTGAACTCACTGTTTAAAGCACCGTGAAGCTGCAGGAATGAGTGAGAGGAAAGCCGCGTCGTTACCAGTGATAAGAAGCTGATTCTGAATAAAAGTTAAGTGCGTTGTAGCGCATATTTAGTCAGTGACAATTACACACAACAGTATATATTTGATCACTTATTTTTTGACGTTTTAGGGGAAGCTGAGCTTCCCTTGCAGTCTTAGAGCAATCGCCACTCCTGGAAAGTATGGGGTCACCTAGAAATGTCCTTATTTTTTAATAAAACGCACAACTTTCTTAAATTAAAATAACATTTAATTATTATGAAATACAGTCTAGAGTACAGGGGTTAGACAATGAAACTGAAACACCTGGTTTTAGACCACAATCATTTATTAGTATGGTGTAGGGCCTCCTTTTGCGGCCAATACAGCGTCAATTCGTCTTGGGAATGACATATACAAGTCCTGCACAGTGGTCAGAGGGATTTTAAGCCATTCTTCTTGCAGGATAGTGGCCAGGTCACTACGTGATACTGGTGGAGGAAAACGTTTCCTGACTCGCTCCTCCAAAACACCCCAAAGTGGCTCAATAATATTTAGATCTGGTGACTGTGCAGGCCATGGGAGATGTTCAACTTCACTTTCATGTTCATCAAACCAATCTTTCACCAGTCTTGCTGTGTGTATTGGTGCATTGTCATCCTGATACACGGCACCGCCTTCAGGATACAATGTTTGAACCATTGGATGCACATGGTCCTCAAGAATGGTTCGGTTCTCCTTGGCAGTGACGCGCCCATCTAGCACAAGTATTGGGCCAAGGGAATGCCATGATATGGCGGCCCAAACCATCACTGATCAACCTCCATGCTTCACTCTGGGCATGCAACAGTCTGGGTGGTACGCTTCTTTGGGGCTTCTCCACACCGTAACTCTCCCGGATGTGGGGAAAACAGTAAAGATGGACTCATCAGAGAACAATACATGTTTCACATTGTCCACAGCCCAAGATTTGCGCTCCTTGCACCACTGAAACCGACGTTTGGCATTGGCATGAGTGACCAAAGGTTTGGCTATAGCAGCCCGGCCGTGTATATTGACCCTGTGGAGCTCCCGACGACAGTTCTGGTGGAAACAGGAGAGTTGAGGTGCACATTTAATTCTGCCGTGATTTGGGCAGCCGTGGTTTTATGTTTTTTGGATACAATCCGGGTTAGCACCCGAACATCCCTTTCAGACAGCTTCCTCTTGCGTCCACAGTTAATCCTGTTGGATGTGGTTCGTCCTTCTGGTGGTATGCTGACATTACCCTGGATACCGTGGCTCTTGATACATCACAAAGACTTGCTGTCTTGGTCACAGATGCGCCAGCAAGACGTGCACCAACAATTTGTCCTCTTTTGAACTCTGGTATGTCACCCATAATGTTGTGTGCATTTCAATATTTTGAGCCAAACTGTGCTCTTACCCTGCTAATTGAACCTTCACACTCTGCTCTTACTGGTGCAATGTGCAATCAATGAAGACTGGCTACCAGGCTGCTCCAATTTAGCTATGAAACCTCCCACACTAAAATGACAGGTGTTTCAGTTTCATTGTCCAACCCCTGTATATTAATGTGGTGACCATTATAGCAGGATACAGCTGTTCTTTGTTGTAATATTTCCATTGGTCTACAACAATGACCTCTGTGTTCCAGTGGCACATTCCTTCAGCCAATCCAAGTGTATCATGTTAAAAGGCTAACTGATCATTTAAAAAGTATTGTGCAATCATGTTAGCACAGCTGAAACTGTTCTAATGATTGTAGAAGCCATAAAATTGGTCTTCATTTGGCTATTTGTGTATCTGGAGCATCAGCAGAAAAAATAACTTTCAGTCTATTCATGTGAGGAATGAGGGATAGTCCAGGAGAGAAACAGAAGATCTCACACAACAGTGTGTACTTCTCTCTTTAAAGAAAAGCACAAACTGGCTCTAACCACAATAGGAGGAGAAGTGGGAGGCCCCGGTGCACAACTGAGGATAAGCACATCAGAGATTCTAGTTTGAGAAACAGACGCCTCACAGGTCCTCAATTGGCAGCTGAATTTAATGGTTCCCGAACAACACCAGTCTCAACGTCGACAGTGAAGAGGCGACTTCAGGTTGCTGGCATTCTTGGTACAGTAGCAAAGAAAAAGCATATCTGAGACTAGACAAGAAAAGGAAAAGCTTAAGATGGGCAAAAGAGCACAAACACTGGACAGAGGAAGACTGGAAAAGGGTGTTATTGGACAGATGAATCTAAGTTGGAGGTGTTTGGATCACAAAGAACATTTGTGAGCCGCAGAAAAAATCGAAGATGCTAGAGGAGCATGGTGGAGGAAACGTGATGGTCTGGGGATGCTTTGGTGCTGGTGAAGTGGGAGATTTGTACAGGATAAAGGGAATATTGAATAAGAAAGGCTATCACTTCATTTTGGAACGCCATGCCATACCCTGTGGACAGCACCTAATTTGTTCTACAAGACAATGACCCAAAGCATAGTTCAAAACTGTGCAAGAACCATTTGTGGAAGAAGCAGTGAGCTGGTATTCTGTCTTTAATGGAGGCGCCAGCACAGTCACCAGATCTAGACCCTGTTGAGCTGTTGTGGAACCAGCTTGACCATATGGTGCGTAAGCCAATCCAAACTGTGGAGGAAGCTTCAGGAAGCATGGAGTGAACTTTCCTCCGTTTAACTCAACAAACTGACAGCTAGAATCCCAAAGGTCTCAAAGCTGTAATTGCTGCAAATGGAGAATTCTTTTATGAAAGCAAAATTTAAAAGACAAAATTATTATTTCAAGTGCAAAATTTTATTTCTGACCTAAACAATGGCTTGACCATGTTTTCTATTCATTTTGCAAATCATTTGGTTAATAAAATGTGGGTTTTCTTGACATTTTTTGGGCGACCTTAAACTTTTGAGCGGTAGTGTTTATATATATTTATTTATTATATATATAACTTATATATTTTATATTATTTAATATATATACATAAAATATAATTTTCAGGATACCGACCCTTTGAGTTGCTCTCCTGTTTTAGATGAGGGCCCCCCGGGTTAAAAACAAAACCTTTGAATCAAATGTATAGTTCATTCCCAACCTGTGCTAAACCCTTTGAAAATCATATGAGGGGGGTAATTATGCCATTTAAATTAAGGCTTTCCGGGGGAAACAAAAAAACCCTTTTAAAATTTTTGCCCCGGGCCCCTAAAGGACTGGAGTTGCCCACCCCTGATCTACTTTAAAGAAATTTCATTTCAGGGGTGGATACTTAGTTGAATTAGACTCAAATCTTACGGTCTGACGGGGCAGGGTTATGAGGAAATATTCTTATTTCTTCGCACTCAATGCCATATGTCAGCACAAGGTTCAGAGTATGAAGACAGAAGTGAATAGGTCTGCGGATGTTTTGAGCAAAGCCGAGTTAATCTAAGATAACATTAATTTTACCAGAATCGTCTTCTTGGTGGGTGTATTGCTGAGTGGAGAACATCGGTTAGAAACCTGGTTGGTGGTGAATGGCTGGGATCTAGGACAATGCTTCTGATATACCATCACCCTGCTGGCCTGAGGTCAAGGCTGCATGGGCTCTGCTGGAGGACTACTACATGGACTTACCCCACGGTGGCGCTGGATTAAAGGCATCGGCTTTCTGGTGGTTTGCTGAACTGAGCTGAGCTACCACTTCCAACTGCCTCGTCCCCAAAGCTACAAAAAGAGTACATTTATGACATGTACCATTATTGTTAAAGGTCTATAACACCTAACAACAGTAACAGACTGACTAGCAGACACGTTTATGCTTAAAGCTAAAAATTCTAATTGTATAGAAGAATATTTAGAAAGTAATATTTAGACTGTGAAACTAGATTTATCATAAATTGCTCAACCACTTGTTCTTGGATGAGCTGAGTGACTTCTTTGTGCAGAACAGATTGAGAATGGCAAGTTTCTGTAATGACAGTAACATCAGCATCAGTTGTGCCTGCCCAAATTTGCAGAATCTTTGCAGGCAAATTGCACACATTAATAAACGAAACATGTAAGTCAGACATTGTTTTAATCCAGTGTGAAACACTGGGTTAGGGTCCAGTGTCAGACCTGAAGCTAGACATGAGAAGAAACATTTGTCTAATTTTAACACCAGAAAGCTAACTATTAGAGTTCATATGGCTGCAGTGTACCTGTGTAGATGTTGGTAGTTTGTAGATGTTGTATCAAAGGAGCAGAGGGCCCAGTCAGATTGAATAATATTGACATGAAAAAATGGGCCCGACCAACACGGGTCCCAATACAGAGTCTTACGTCTTGGCTAGCAATGGACATCTTAACCTGTCCTTTCTTCCTGTTTCATGTTTTCTTTTTCCTGTTTTTGTCTCCTGCTTCCTGTCTACAGCTTGCTCAGTATCCGATGCTCCGTGAGGAAATGGAAAGAATCGTTACTCAGCACATCAGAGACAGAGAGAGCCGTACCAAAGACCAAGTGAGTCCCACATTGCTCCATCTGTTCCATTTCTGAGCCCTCAGGTGTGTTGGTAACGTCCTTCTCTGATACATGTCTTCAGGTGATGCTGCTGATTGACATTGAGCTGGCCTATGTTAACACCAACCATGAGGATTTTATTGGCTTTGCAAAGTAAGAACCTTTAATTTGTTGGAATCAGATCGGATGCGTTCATTGCACCACTGTTCTCTGTTGGTACCACCTGTCAGATCAGATAAGCTCACCTGTTTCCCAGCTATATGTCAGAATCAGAACATCCTTTACTGTCACAAGTACAACACTGAGTAAAAAGCTACCTGGTCTGACCTGGTCACAAGGGTCCTTTATGATGTTCTAGGCTTTTGGGGGCCTTTTGAGAAGTGTGAGGAGTGGATCTTCTGGGTCATGTTATTGACCTTCTGTAGCTCTTTCCTCTGAGCCACCATACAGCTGGTGGACCACACACAGATGCAGTAGGTCTTTATGCTCTCAGAGGAGCAGCAATAGAAGGACACCAACACTCTCTGCTGGATGTTATTTCTCCTAAGAACCCTCAGGAAGAGCAGTCTCTGCTGGGCCTTTTTCAGCAGCTCAGAGGTGTTCACCACCCAGGTCAGGTCCTCCATGATGAGGACTCCCAGGAAGAAGAAGTCAGTCCCCGCTGATGACTAGAGGTGAAATGTCCGTCCTCCTATAGTCCACTATTATCTTCTTGGTCTCGGAACATGTTGAGCAAGTTGTTCTCAGTGGACAAGGCTGTCATCCGCTCCACCTCATCCTGATAGGTGGACTCATCCCCCCAGAGATGAGCCCCACCACTGGGGTGTCATCTTCACTATGGTGTTGTTGTGGTGAGCGGTGGTGCAGTCGTATAGGGGTAGAGGGTGCAGTGCAGGGGGCTAAACACACCACCCTGGCACCGAGGCTGAGGGCCAAGATATATGTTGACCCAGTCTGGCCCTCCGGCTGCGACCCGACAGGAAGCTGTGGATCCACATGCAGTTGGGGTGTGGCGGTCCAATGTCCCTCAGTTTGTCCACCAGTCTATGAGGGATGATGGTGTTCGATGCGGAGCAATAGTCCACAAAAAGCAGTCACACGTAGCTCCCCCTGCTGTTCTAGACGAGACAGTGCAGCTTTTGGCACCTTTCCACTGGCTCAATTTGGCCCACTTTGGGAGCGTCTCTGTTGCTGTTTTTTCCGTACCAGTATGGGAACCACATGTGACGTGAACAGACTGCTGTTCATTGATTGGCTGTGGGACCAGGAGGAATGAGAGGGTTTTAAAGAGGCAGAGCAGGGAGAAACTTCAATAATATTAAGGACCATAGTGGCTGGAGCGGGTCAAACCCAAATATAATTTAACTATTTACTAATCATAAACCAGCCTGAAGGCTGAAAGAAAAAAGACACATCAGCTTTCTGAATGACATGCAGGTAGGGGGCACTGTAGTTAATAACATCCTAACCTGATCACACATACAGGGGTTGGACGATGAAACTGAAACACCTGTCATTTTAGTGTGGGAGGTTTCATAGCTAAATTGGACCAGACTGGTAGCCAGTCTTCATTGATTGCACATTGCACCAGTAAGAGCAGAGTGTGAAGGTTCAATTAGCAGGGTAAGAGCACAGTTTTGATCAAAATATTGAAATGCACAAGACATTATTCAGTTTCAATTCAATTCAGTTTATTTATATAGCGCCAATTCACAACACATGTCGTCTCAAGGCTCTTCACAAAAGTCAGGTACATACATTCCAATTAATCTTAATCATTGAACAGTGCAGCCAGATTCTGTTATTTATTCAAATTGGATAAAAAGTTTGTCTATCCAAAATCAGCTGTTCAGATTCAAACATTTCCCCCAAAACACACAAACAAACTACCAGAAAGCAGCGTGAGACTGAGCGGAGTGGAGCAGTGCGGCCTAAATAGAGGCGTCGGAGGGCTGTGGCTACTGGATCCTCAGTGGTTCTGTTAGCCCTGTAGGCAAGCTGGTGGGGGTGGGGGTGATGTGATGTGACCCATGACCAGACAGGTAAAGCATTTCATCACCACTGCCCTTCAACTGGCCGGTAGTCATTAAAAATATGTCACATGACCTACCTGAGCTGGAACTGTCACCTCTAACATGGTGTGTGTGTGTGTGTGTGTGTGTGTCAGCGCGCAGCAGAAGAGCAGCCAGATAAATAAGAAGAAGGCTGCAGGAAACCAGGTGAGTCCCTGGAGGTGAGGGGGCGGGGCTACAGACGAATCAGTGGATTACTTCTTCACATGTTCCTCTCATTCTTCTCATCTCTATCTCTCTGCCTCTGTTGCTGTGGCAACCAGGACGAGATCATGGTGAGTGTGTAAGAGGTGGGAATGCTGGGTAATGTTGGGGTTGGTTCAGATCAAGCTTCGGCTCATCTTTAGTTCTGATTTCGTTCTGGTTAACTTTACATTCTGTTCCGATTAGTTTTTGATGCGTACCTGGTAACATCCTAACCGGGCCGATGTTTCTGTGGTGCAGGTGATCCGTAAAGGCTGGCTCACCATCAACAACATCAGCATCATGAAGGGCGGAGCCAAGGAGTACTGGTTCGTCCTCACGGCTGAGGCTCTGTCCTGGTACAAGGATGATGAGGTAGCACACACACACACACACACACATACATACACACAGAGCAAAGGAAGCAGCTGGTGTTTTGTTCATGGAGCTATTGTAACTATTGGACCTAGTTCTAATGGGCTTCCTGGCTGGTCAGGTCACAGTGGACAGGTGTTACCCCACGTATGAACTGACCCAGGGTGGATTAATGAGGCTCCTCTCTGCAGCTGTGCTTTTATTTGGTTTTTCAAAAATTCCCAGCATGCATCATAAGGTCTGTAATGATCAGAACCGAAGTTCTGGCTTGGGCCGAGCATCTTTGTGTTCAGATACAGACAGAGGTCTGCTCCACCCTAACCCAGTTGAGTCTTAGTTGTAAAAGAATGCAGACTATGACTCCCATCAGTAAAAAGCAGAGCCCGTAATGGTTCTAAACACAGTTATAGAGACAGAGACTGGGGAGCTGATGACGGCGCTGCAGCTCGTGGCGTGGACCTCCAGGCGCCCATTTTATGTGTTGATAGATGTGCAAATATCGCCTCATGCCACAAATTTACCCGCTAATCTCAATCCTTCTCAAGCCTGATTTCTCACTGACTTTTAAAGTTATGTAACGATCTTTGCTTTATGGAGATGCAAAAAATAAAGATATGATCTCAGTTTTTATTCTGCATTAAAGTTGGACATATAAAAAACAAACTTTGTGGGTGCAGCGCTGATGGTGTAGGGGCGAAGCATGCGACCGTCTGCAGGGGCTATAGAAGCGGCTGTCCCGGGTCCGAGTCCCAGACCCGGCGACATTTACCAAATGTCTCCCCCTCTCTCTACCCCTTTCCTGTCTACCTACTGTCAAAACATACAAATAAAGGCCACTCGTGCCGAAAATATATTTTACAAAAACAAACTTGGTCCTTTCAAAATGTGGTTTATATTTATTATAATAAATATGATTATTTTCATTAATTATGATGAACCTTCAAAGCGATATAACTGGGTTTAGCCTGGATAAAAGGGCCTTCTGAGAACCTGCCGAAGTCGTTTTAATGTGCCTGAACACGACAGCGACACATTTACCTGAAGTCAGAGGTGTTAAGAACCTGCAGTCTGGAGGTAGAAGCTCCGAAGTCAGCAGCTCGAAGCCACATCTGGGTCAGAACCATAAAATTTACTCAGAATAAAGGTCTTGCCAGCTAGAGATGATCACCTCCTCCTTGGGCGTGGACGAGGCCCGACTCAGTGGTCGGAGGTTGGTGAGCTCCACGCTGCACTCACCTGCAGGGAGGCGGGGCTGCCTCCGGCAGGTCCACTTGGTCCACTGCTGTTCCAGGAACCACAGGCAGGATCAGGCCTTTGGAAAAACAATAACTCCGAGTAGGTCGGGGATCCCCTCCAGATGACCTCCTGAGAGCCTTGATCTGGGCTGTAACACCGCCTCACTCTCCCCGTCTGCATGGACGCTTTCTCCATGGAATGAAGGAAGGTGTGCGACACAGGTAAGCTGCTACATCAGTAAGGCTTAGTTGTAGTTAAAGGTGGAGGGTTGTAGACATTGTCCTTTGATTTCCACCTAAAATAAACCATACATACACCTGCACCCTCTGCAGGGTCTACTGAGCTGGACTTCAGCATGTCCGGCTGGTTGTTCTAACCGTCTCCACAGAATGTTAAATATCGACATGAAGCTTGCTGATGGACAGTGATTCTCTGCTGTTCTGTAGTGGAAACAGTTTATGGCCCAGCATTGTGTCCTCGTCTCTCTCCTCACATCCTGTGATTTACCCCTTGTTGACAAACCAAAATAACACATAAAAATGGCGCCTACACAAACAGGCGATAAGTGACGTGACCGCCGACCTCCGTCTCTATATCTGTGACTTTAAACTATGAAGCTAAATCTGGTGAATATTAAGCCTCAAAGAGAAGTGCTACAGGAGTTTTGTAATCATCCAGTTTTTCTTTCACATTTACTAAACAACAGTTAGTTTGTCAGGTACACAGATTGCTTCTCTGAGTCTCACATCAGAAACTTTACATTCACAGTTTTGCTCCCATTGATCCAAAATAAAGGGTGCAAAACAAAGCATGATTAACACTGCGGTTCTGAAAATGTATGATGACGTCGAGCTATGGTTAAAGTTTGATTTGGAGAAAAAATGAATGTCTGGCAGGAATCATGATGCGATGTGGCTTCAGTTCCCCACCTCTCCATCTGCGTCGCCAGTTTCCCCCGTCTCTAAAGTGACCCATGGGTCAGAGTTCACGTGAGGGACCGCACATTCTGTCATCAGGTTGGTTTTTATAGATCAGAACCTTTGCGTGGAAATTCTGTTTACTTCAAATCTGATGTGTCCCCGAACTACCCGCCATGTTCCGGTCCGGCTGATGATGGTGATGTAGTGGTTCAGGTGACTGAAGGGATCTGAACAGAACTACTGTTGACCTGATTATTGTTCCGACTGATCGGGTTTAATTGATTTAAATAAGTTCTGGTATTAGCAGTCGCTCTGGATGTGTTTTAAAACCCTGTTTATTGGATCAGCCAGCAGGATACATGGTAAACTGGACCCGAGAGACACCTGAACACTCTTGGCTTGTTATTGATGCACCCCCTGCAGGAGAAGGAGAAGAAGTACATGCTGCCTGTGGACAACCTGAAGCTGAAGGACATCGAGAAGAGCTTCATGTCCAGCAAACACGTCTTCGCCTTGTTCAGCACTGAGCACAGGTCAACTTCATACCTCACAGTGACCCTGTCTCTGTGTTACATGGGTACCGTTTCAAAAACTGCAGCTGGTTCTGTTCTGATGGAACCACAGAATGTTCATGGTCTGTTGTTGATGCAGGAACGTGTATAAAGACTACCGACAGCTGGAGTTGGCCAGTGAGTCCCAGGAGGAGGTGGACAGCTGGAAGGCTTCTTTCCTACGGGCTGGCGTGTACCCTGAACGCAGCGTGGTACTCCTCAGTCTTTCCTCTGCAGCTTTACTAAACATTACCTGTGATGCTGCAGGGTTCTTCTCTGACTCTGTCTTACTGTCTCTCTGTTCCTGTCTCCGACCTGCAGGACAAAGAGAAGGTAAGTCGTGGGTGTAGGGGTGGTGGGGATGGGCTGACTGACTGGTTTTGGGTGTTTCTGGAGGTATAATAGTATGTGTATCAACAGGTGGAAGCAGAGGACCCCAGTTCTGACGGGCAGATCCACAGCATGGACCCTCAGCTGGAGCGACAGGTGGAGATCGTCCGGAACCTGGTGGACTCATACCTGTCCATCATCCACCGCACCATCAGAGACCTGATCCCTAAGACCATCATGCACCTGATGGTCAACAACGTATGAAACACACACTGCACAGGTGCTCACAAGCACACACAGAACATGATGTCATGTGACCTTCTTTCTGCTCCTCAGACGAAGGAGTTCATCCACTCTGACCTGCTGGCCCAGCTTTACTCCTGCGGAGACCAGAACACCCTGATGGAAGAGTCCCAGGAACAGGTGAGACCTCAGAGACGCAGGTGGGACATTCACATAGACAAATGAGACCTCAGCGAGAAGGTGTCTCTGTCCCTGACTCGAACTCTGTCTTTGGTCTAGGCCCAGCACCGGGATGAGATGCTCCGGATGTACTTTGCTCTAAAAGAAGGTCTACACATCATCAGTGACATCAGCACCTCCACCGTAACCACGTCAGCCCCTCCGCCTGTGGATGACTCGTGGCTGCAGGTGACGGGGATGCCATCTGGACGCAGGTAACCTGGTAACGAAGCAGTCTATCCCTTTTGGACAGTCTGAGGGAGACTCTGAGACTCTGCCTGTCTTTGAAGGTCTCCAATGTCCAGTCCGACCCCCCAGCGCCGGGCCCCTCCGGGTCCACCCCGACCTGGCGGCCGTGCAGCTCCTGGCCCTCCTTCTCGTCCTGCAGTGTCACCTGATCCTGGAGGACCACCACCCTCTGTCCCTTCACGACCCAATAGAGTGCCCCCTCCTGGAGTCCCAAGGTTAGTGCGGTTGGACCCAGTCCGACACTGGTTTTCTGTGTTCCAGTTCTGCAGGTTAGTCCTTTACACTCTGAGACAGTCTGATAAGATCCAAGTGTCTGTCTGTCTCAGACTGGACCGGATCAGTTTGGGGATGTGATGTAGGCCCAGGATGTGACAGAACCTGAACCTCAGAGTGTGAAGGACCGGTTTTAACAGACAACCACCAGAATAACATGGATATCAGAGTACTGACCCCTGCTCCCTGCTCCGAACACTCAGAAGCTCCAAGTTCCTCAAACTGAATTGAATCACAGAGATCCAGTTTGGTTTTATTAAGCAGGAGAACTCTGAGGTCTGTTTTTACTCTCCATCCCTTATGAGGTTCCAAACGGCTCTGGACCTCATCCAGCCTGCTGAAGACGGAGGATTTCATGTGGTTCCTGATAGGACGGCGGATCCTTTAAACCCAACATGGTTTCTGCATGTTTGGCAGCATTTCTTCTATAATAATGTGAACCTGAAATAATCCGGATTCTTACATGCAGAACCTCAGTTAAAGACCGGAAACTAGATTTGAATGAAAGTTTTTAGCAGAACAGCTGTTTTCAGATGAGTTATTGTATGTTGTCATTAAAGAGCAGATCTCATCATTTTTACATCAGAATTTAAGCTCATGTTGGTTTTTTTCATGACCAGAAATCTGTTGTAAAGCCTGAAATGCAGCCAAGGTTTAGCCCGAAGCTGTGGAAAGATGACGTTAGAACAAAGATCTCAGGTATCAGTCCATAACCAAGAGGAGAAGGGCGACAGTGAAGTCTGCCGCTCCTGTCTGTGCTCATACGATGAAGATTATTTGGTGAAATAATGCAAAGATAAAATATAACCTGCTGTGGAGTACACAGACAGCCTGAAATGTATCATATTCAGATTCATAGAGCTTGTTTAATATTTCTTACATTTTCATCTTCGCTTTGAAACGATTCTATATGGTTTCTATCAGTCACATGATCAACATGAGCGTCCGTCGCTCCCACCTGTTGATCTGAACGGAGGCAAGCCACCGTTGATGCAGTATTTTAAATAGTGTAAAAACCACATCCAAAAGTAAAAACCACGAGAAAGCAACACAAACAACACCTACAGCCAGCTACACGGTCTGCCTGCTCACTCCTAGAGCTATCTGCTGGAGCCAGACTATGAACTGTGTTCTGTCCTCCTCCTTCAGCTTTGGTTGCTTTCCTTGTATCTGACACTCCAGTTGTTTTATAATTTGGACAAAACTTTCCAACAGAGACCGTTTTTGGTGGGAGAGGAGAAACAGATGATTATTGAAGGAAGGACTGGGTCTCACTCCATCTTTTCTGTGTCAACAACAAGCAGCCACTCAGCCCTAAAACATTACTTTTTATCAAACTGTTCAATTTCTGTGTTCATCACACACAGAGACAGCATCTTCATCCATATATGGTAACGCCTTCCTACTTTAGAGAGGCATCGCTTCAAGTTGTCTCAGAAAAGTGTTTTAGAATGACTTCTTACATCATTTTGGGAATTCGGAAGGCTTTGCGTGATCTATTGATTTTAAAACTTTAAGTATTTTTAGGATTTCTGCTTCTAAAACATGATATCTGCTCTTTACGCTGTGATTTCCCATCAACCAGCAGCACCTGAATGCAGCAGGTGTTCAGGTTCTCCAGTTGTTCAGATCAGTGAGTCCTCGTCAGCCAGAATTATTTACAGAATTAGGCCTTTATTTTGGAAAGCCCTTTCAAAATAAAAGCTAACCTCTCTGTTTTTGCAAATCAAGTCTGAAACTGATGCATGATTGGTTGAAATAAAGTCACACAAAGGAAGTTCCTTCTTTGTTGGTGCTGTAGAACGACACGCAGCGATCCACAAACAACCGCACAGATTAGGAAAAGAAAGAAAGTCTTTCTTTTGCCCTGCCCCTTCAATCATTGTTTTAT
Source organism: Crenichthys baileyi (assembly GCA_036173005.1). Classification (NCBI taxonomy): domain Eukaryota; kingdom Metazoa; phylum Chordata; class Actinopteri; order Cyprinodontiformes; family Goodeidae; genus Crenichthys; species Crenichthys baileyi. The sequence goes on along the minus strand of JAHHUM010000409.1, from coordinate 82,831 downwards.
CCATCCATCATCCATCCATCCATCCATCCATCCATCATCCATCCATCTCTCAGTAACAGTTCTGTGTCTCTTTGGCTGTCCCAGGTGAGACAGCAGTTGAGCCGTGTCACCACCTGCACCTTTGTTAGGAGAAATATCCATCCATCCAAGTTTCTGTCTGTCTGTCTCTGTACCTGTGTCCTCTCTGTTTGTGTGATCCTGTTCTACCAGCGCCATGTAAGGCAAAGAGGAAGCTATCAGGTGTGTCAGTGACCACCCCCCATATTGACCATATATGGTTATTCTTTCAGAATCTCAGTCAGTGACCAGTGAGGAGTTCACCAATGGTACGTCAGCTGTCTGTTTGATGTCACTGTCTGTGCATCCCAATCTCCAATCAGATTCTCGCTCTGTGACCCCACCCACTCCCTCTGCATCATCGTTAGTCATGTGACTGAGCTGTCCATTGCCCTGTACCGGTTTGTGTCTCTGTTGATCCGTTTCCTGTTTGTTGTCAGTCACAGAGCTCCTGCATCTCCATCCCGACCCACCAGACCAGCCTCTGACTCCGCCCTCTGGCTCCACCTTTTGATTTCACCCAATCACAAACAGTTAAGCACAAATATGCACCAACTAGCACTAATTCAGTCGTGAAGATTTAATACTGGTACTAATCCCGGTTCTGTTGGTCCAGTGATCTCAGCAGAATGCTGATACCCTCACAGGCATTGAGAAAGTTCAGCTGATGGTTCTCGATGGTTCCAGTGTTGGTTCTGTCTGGTGTCAGCTGGGTCTGAAGGATTTGGTGTCCAGTGGCTCTAGACAGGCCCATCTGAATCCTGGGTTCTCCAGCTGTCACGGTGGCCCTTGTTGGGTTTGATCCAATCAGTTTTTAGATTTTATTGATCCATCTCAGCCATGTTAGTCAGCGCCGCAGTCCTTTTGAGGGGATTCTAGTTTTCTGCTGTTACAACCTGGATTTCATCTGTAACTGCTCTTGATCCACCTGATCTACTTCATATTGGTTCCTGTTAGGTTTGAACTGGTTCTGATTCAATTCAGTTCTTGCTGATTCACTCTTCTTGTCATTTTTTTTCTCTCTGTGTTTTTTCCTGTCCTGCATTTTGTCCCCCAGTCGTGCCAGTAAAGGTAGCCCCGCCCATGGAGAGAGCCCCCAGTCCTCTATCGAGGGGTGACCTGAAGACCTCTGAGTGTTTGTGTCTGTCTGTGAACCGTTTTATTCATGTTGATGATCATAATTAGCTTGTTGTGATGAATCCAAACCATCTGCTGTCTGAGGTGAGACAGGTGAGACAGACCTGTCTGTCTCACTGTGGACATGGACAACTCCAGACGTCCTAAAGACCATGACGTATCACTCCGCTCTGGATCTTCAGGCTGGTCTGGGATCAGTTATGGATTTTTATCTTCAGTTTCCTGGTTGGTCTCCAGAATGAAGTGGAGATGTTCTGAGATGTTTCTTTACAGTGTAAAGTTTTATTTCTAGTCTTTTTCTTGGTTATTTATTGTCTGCTGCTCTTATTGATCACATGTTCTGCTGGACTTGGGTTTTTTACTGATCCAGTTGGTCTGTACTGAAAAACCTGTTCTGTGTATTAGTGCTGCTGCCTCATCTGGACCTTCTCATCAGATTCAATTGGTTGTATGCAGGTGAAGATTCTCAGTCATCCCGGCCATAAGTCCAAAGAAGGTTAAAAAAACACCTGGACTTTAGATCTTGTAGTTGAAGACATTTTGCTCTTCATTCAAAGAGCTTGGTCACTAAAAAGCCAGTGAGGGAGAAGTTCCAAGCTGCTCATCTAAATCCACATTCCCTGTTGTTGGTGCTGCTGTTGGCCAGGATCACTGGGAGATGTTTTGGTTGGGTTCAAACCAGATCGAACGGTTGATTACATCTGGTTCAGTCTGGCTTCAGTTGGCTTTATTTGGGCCCTACAGGTTCCAACCGGTCCCAGCTGGTTTCGATCATTTCCAACTGGTCCCAGTTGATCTTGAACTTGTTCCAACCGGTTCAGACTGGTCTTAGCAACCAGGTGTTCCAGACTCGTTCCAACTGGTTCCTACTACTTCCACTAGTTCCTCAGTGGATCCACCTGAGCTTAGTTTGACTTCATTACATTCATATGTTTGTTAGTTCTAAATGAACCCAGTCCTCCCAGTTATCATCAGACACCCGGGTATTTTGTTCCTGGTTGAATCTTCATGAGGTTCCTGGTTTTAAGGTGACATTTCTTTGGGTTCCTTAATGCAGAAGACTGGTCTAAAAGGGATAGTGGGTCAATGCAGCCGTCTGGATTTCAGTTGTACCCGACAGCAGCTGAAAAACCCGATTTCGTTGGTTAACCATTTAAATTCTGTCCTTTAATGGAGCATCAAGGTGTTATTGGTTCAGATTCATATCTGTGCCATGATTGATACACAGCCAAGTGATTGGTTCTGATCCGTGACGGTTGATCAACTAACCAAAGGAAGGACTGAAATCTTCCTCTTCATCAGAGCAGTCCCTCCCGGCTAGTCTTCAGGATGGACCTAATCTGAGGAGCAGCTGGTACCGCCAGTCTCACCTCTGATCATCAGCCAACCAGAGCAGACACAGAGGAACCAATCAGAAACATGTTGGTTTTCAACATGAAGTAAAATATGTTTGCTGAGCTTTCTCCTGTCTGTTCTTTAATGCCAACCATGTGATGATCTGATTGTTTCTTGAAGTTCTGACCAGGTTCTGATGAGCTGATTGGTTTCTAGAATCCGACTGCCTTTTGCTAAACTGATACGTTGGTCACAATTTGATTCTGATGACCTGGGTAGGTTCTGATGAAGTGAGTGGTTTTAATTGACTGGTCTCTTATGGATCTTCTCATGAGTTTACTCTGTGTTTTCTCTTGGTGTTGTGGTGATGGTGCCGTGTTAGAGGAGCTCCATGTCAGCGTGTCGTAGGCGTGACGTGTTCTCAGTGTTAGTCCCAGCATGCCCAGTAGCTTCTCTGTGCTGTTTGGTGGTAAAGTGTTGGACCGTCTCTGCAGCAGTTCAGTGTTCAACTCTGATGATGATAATAATAAACTGTCAAGCTGCAGCGCCCCCTGCTGTAACTCTGTGATTACTGTGAGTCGTGCTCAAACATGTGGTGACCTCAATAAAGTTCTGTCAATCAAAACCACTGACCTCACTTTTTTATTGCAAACCGAAGCATGCTACTGGTTAAACTGGTTCAACTGGAATCATGGAACTGGTCTTTATTGATTACATAAAACTGTTTAAATCGGCTTTTTAACATCTGTAACAACTGTCCTTTCTATCGGATTCAGTGATATTACATTGAATACAATGAAACCACATATTTACATACACTGTGCACCTGTCTTTTCTCACTGATTGACTTTAAATCAGGCTGAACTTCTGTTTTAGCTCAGGTAGGATTAAAGAAATTATTTCTATTTGCTGAGTGTCAGAATAATGAGAGTTTGCTCACAATACGATCACTATGCCTCAAAGGGATGAACACCTAGACCTAAACCTAAAGAAATAATTGGACCTCCACCAGTCTGGTTCATGCTTGGATCCAATTTCCAGATGCCTGAAGGTTCCACCTTCATCTGTTCAAACATTTATTTTGAGGTATAAACAGCATGGGGAAGTCCAGCCATCATACGGTTCAGGAACAAGATGGGTGTTGTGTCCTAGAGATGAACGGGCTCTGGTCCAAACCCCAGAACAAAAAGTTAAATATCTTGTGAAGATGCTGCTGAAGCTGATAGAATCATTATCCATTGTAATTAATCAATTCAATTCAGTTTATTTATATAGCGCCAATTCACAACACATGTCGTCTCAAGGCACTTCACAAAAGTCAGGTTCATACATTCCAATTAAATCCTAATCATTGAACAGTGCAGTAAGATTCAGTTATTTATTCAAAATTGGATAAAAAGTTTGTCTATCTAAGGAAACCCAGCAGATTGCATCCAGTCAGTGCATTGCATCATTCACACTCCTGGATGAACATGTAGAGACAGTGGACAGTCACTGGCGTTGACTTGGAAGCAATCCCTCATACTGAGCATGCATGTAGCGACAGTGGAGAGGAAAACTTCCCCTTTAACAGGAAGAACCTCCAGCAGCAAAAAACCAAGAACCCAGCTCAGTGTGAGCGGCCATCTGCCACGACCGACTGGGGGTTAGAGAGAACAGAGCAGAGACACAAAGAGAACAAAGAAAAGCAGTGATCCAGGAGTTACTTTCTATGGGAAGGAAAAGTAAATGTTAATGGATGTAGCTCCTTTAGTCATTTTCACCTAGAAAGAAAGAACAGATAAACTCTGAGCCAGTTTTTCAAGTTTAGAGTCTGAAGAGAGCACATACACATAGAGTTAGTTACAGTAAAAGCTCAGTCAGTAGCTATGTCTAGGAGAGAGAAAGGGTTAAACACTGAAAGACAGGGCCATGTGGATCATTGGTAGAGGGTGAGCATTAAGCTGACCTAATAGCAAATAATGCAAAATTGGAGAGTAGTATGAGAATGTAGCAGAGAGGGTGAAAGTGGTCATTATGTCCTGCAGCAGCCTAAGCCTATAGCAGCATAACTACAGAGATAGTTTCAGTTTATTTATACATATTTACAACAATGTCGTCTCAAGGCACCCCACAAAGGGTCCGGAACGGCACGGGGCCGGCGGGGAGGCAGACCCCAACACCACCGAGTGCCAGAACCTGGCCACCCCAGAACGGGCACGTGTAGGGGAACTAAGTAAAATGTTAAACTGATATTAAAGTTTCTTCCATCTAGAGCCCACTGATGGTCATGTTATACTAAAAAACCACAAAATTTGGGATACCGCTCTACTGTCAGACCCTGATTAAACATTGAAACCATCTGGGACTTCGGATCATTGTTCTTATCCTATTAACCTCATCCCAACTTACAGACAGAAAACTAGAGCTTCAAACCCGTGGTTCACACTGTTAAAAAGTGGACTGAGGATCGGAAGCAGATGCTTCAGGCCTGCCCTTTGAATGCACAGACTGGACTGTTTTTGAAACCTCAGCCACTGATTTAAACGAACTAACTGATGTCGGTGACATCATACATCAGTTTCTGTGAGAACATGTGTGTGCAGACCAAGACCTTCTGCACCTTGGGAAACAACAAGCCATGGTTACTCCACACCCTCAAGGAATCTGCGCAGGGACAAGGAAGAAGCTCACAGCAGTGGAGATTGGGGCGCGGTACAGGCAGGCCAGGAATAGACTAACAGAGGAAATCAAGGCAGCCAGAGAAGCTACAGTGAGAAGCTGAAGAAACAGCCTTTCTACTGGTGACACTTCGGCTGTATGGACTGGTCTGAGAAACCTCTGTCTGCCTACAGAGGACCCACCACCCTTCCTGAACAAAGTCCTCGCCTCGGCCACCGTCTGAATGGCTTCTACTGCAGGACATGACAAAGAAGCCATTCACACCTCAACCAAATCCCTCACATCACATTCAGGAACAAATCGACCAGCAAAGCAACCAACCCCCTTACCTCAGATCCTCCTGCCTGAACAAAGATCTCCTGAGGAAGATGGTAAACAGGCTCTTGTCAGAGCATGAAAAACAAAAGAAAAGCTGGAGGACCTGAAACGTCTCCCCATCATGCCTGAAAGGCCTGTGCAAAAATCAACTCGCTCCGATCTTCACCCGCGGGATCTTCAACAAGTCACTGGAGCGTGTGAGGTCCCCTCCTGCTTCAAACGACTCCACCATCATCCCAGGCCCAGAAAACCACATCTAGGATAAATGACCTTACAGGCCTGTAGCCTACGTCTGTGGTCATGAAAGCCTCGAGCGGCTGGGGTTGAAGACTGAAAGACATCACAGGCACTTACTGGACGCCCTGCAGGTTGCTTACGAGCAAAACAGGTAGGGCAGATGCTGCTGTTAATTAGGGTCTACACTTCATCTGCAACACCTCGACCACCCAGGACCTACGCAGGCTCCCTGTGTGTAGACTTCACGCTCGGCCCTTCAACCCCATCATACCAAGGGACATCCTCCACCAGAAGCTCACCAGCTCAAGTCCCAACCTCAAACTGTCAGTGGATCAACAGCCTTCCTGACCGGACCGACGCAGCAGGTGAGAATGGGTGAGCATATATCCCGAACCAGCATCAATAAGTATAGGTGCCCCCCAGGGGTGTTGTCTATCCCACTCCTTTCTCCCTGTACACAAATGACTGCACCTCAGCGGACTGTCGTGAAAACTCCTTAAGTTTGCAGACGACACCACTGTCATTGGATGATCAGGACGGGATGAGTCTGCATACAGACAGGAGGTGGATCGCCTGAACACTGGTGTAGTCAGAACTGCTGAACTAAACCCACTCAAGACTGTGGAGATGGTAGTGACTTCGGAAAACACCACCTCCTAAACACCCCCCCGATACTCATTCCATACCATACTCCTCCACGCCATACCAATGCCCTGCTTTCCCCTTTCCTTCCCTCCCTCTTTTGTTCGGTCCCCCCTTTGTGGCACTCACTCTCACTCATCCTCAAATTTCCTCTTCCGGTCTCACATCCCCCCTCAATGTTCTGATTGGTCAACACCTTGTCACCGAGGGCTCTCATACTATGTCTATACGATCACTTGTTTCCATGAAGACAGTGTCCACCAAGTATTGAGTACTTTTGTACTTCCTGATTCGCGCCACACAACCCATCAGAAGTTCAAACTTCACAGGCTAGATACTGTTGCTGGTCTCAATTGGATAGTACTAGAATATCAGTTCCTGTACTGTCTCCCATCTCCCAGGTGTTTCAGAATAAACTTATTAATAGGTCATAGTGTTTTTTCCCTTCATCTGCAGTAGTTAAATGTAAAGTATAAAGTTCTAATGTTTCCTTCTTTTACAATAGAGTGTTATTTCCATGGTATATGTTGCATACGCAACCACAGACATCCTAAGTGTCCCCTGCCATGACTCTCCATAGCCCACAGGTCTTTGTCTCTACACCACCGACCCACCATTAATATGTACTTGGTCACGCTCGACATACCTTCGCCGTCCTCTTGATGACCTCAGACATCTGTCTGGCCAGCCTCTCCTCCACTTATCTTATACCTCTTGTTTGATTGTATGTTACTTACAGCTACTCAGCTCAACCTTCCTGTACGAGATTTTACAGCGCCCTCCCCATTGGTAACACCCCCCGTATTCACGTTCACCACACAACTAAATCAGCTACCATCAACCGACGACACAACTGGTGCCACACTACCTTATGTCTATATCTCGACCATGTACCTCACTGTCATACCCTTATTGGTTGACGCAGTCACCCCCCTCTCTCACACCTTTGCACAATTCCCTGACGTTCAGAGTTTCGCGATGCACTGACACCAATTCTATCACAAATCTTATGGCGCCCTCTACTCCTCTCGGCGCACCTCATCACACATCCTCAACCAGCCCACGCGTGTCCACTCTGATAGTGTAGCTACATCACATTCTGATCTGACCTTGATACTACATGTTCCCTCTGCCTCTAATTAGCATAAACTCATGTATTCTACAAGTATTTCTCTCAAATCCCCTCGCGCATTTGCCTGTACTTTCTTTAAGTAGTGTCTTTCTGCCACGTATAGACGCTTGCTTTGTGATCTATGTTAATACTCGGGCACATAGCCACCGTGACGTTGTTATGTTTGTGTGGATTGTATTTGTGTCTCCTTTTTTTCCTTCTTCTTTTCTTTCCCCCCCCTTCGTGAAGCCAGATGGCGTTGATTTCTGTGTACAGTTCCATAGTATGTCCAACAATGTGTTGCGCTGTTATCCTTTCCCTTTGCCTTGTATTTATAGCTACTGTCAAACACCCGTTGTCGCATTCCGTTCGTATCTCTCGTCTGCTGTTTGTGTCATCTGCCCATGTTATATTACCTTGCCTGTACCTATCCCACGCCTAGAGTATGACTCTTGCTGGGGATCTATCTACGTTCGCGTGTCTACTATGTGACTATCCACATTCTTGTACTCTCCTCACCTGTCCGCTGCTGCGTAATGTGTCGTTGTATCGCTTTTGCTAATCTCTTAGCTTTCGTTCTCGGCTTGGCCCTCCCGGGTTTTCCCCTGGCACCTATGTCATACTGATATCACTTCCATCCCTCTTTCTGTTCCTCACTGTAGCCATACACAGGAGACATGAGTGATCTCCTTTACTCCCTTAACCCTAACCCGTGCGTTCCATCCTGTTCTCACTGCTGATATACACACTCTCTCCTGGCTTGACGTTCCTCGTTCTATGTCACTTGCACTTGCTTAGTTATCGTATATACAGTGTTATTTACATTTATGTGATGCAGAGATCCAACGTCACTTAGAACCATAACTATTACACTTCTCATCGTTGTGTGTTACCACCCGTATCTCCTCCTTTCCCTCCCCTCTTTTCCCTTTTTTCCTGACCATGCCCGCGAGGCACTAATATACGGACGCTCCTGCTTCGATTATTGAACACCTCCTGTTTTCTTCAGACCCACGCGTTCAGCAATACCCCCGGCTACACCATCCTGGTACATGAGCAATCTAGTAAACCGTGTCACACGGAGCTACTCAGCTCTCATTCGTAGTTTCCTGTCCCTACGATTACGCCATACTGCGTCAAGTATCTTTCTGTCCCTCGCCCACACCATCTATGTACAACACGCCATCATCCCTTCCCGAGTCTACATCGACCACGTCTTACACACAACCTCAGACTGTAGGGCGTTTGCATGCTTCCGCGCACCATTGTACCACGGTATGCATAAGTAGGGTTCCCAACTATGTACTACTACCCCTTGTCGTCACGAACCCGTTCTTGTCTACTAGGTTTGATCACTCCGCCCTCAAGCTCCCCCCTATCTCATTTCCATCTCAAAGCAATCTCCACAGCCACTAGCTTCCCCTGCACACCTGTATATCTTTTTTTTGAAATATCCAGCCCCACGCCTACGTGCAGATCTCTGTATTCTTTGCTCCACACACCACCTCTTCCTCCGGCGCTAAGGTTCTGTTGACTGACACTCACCCTCATCTTATTCATCCCAATAGAATCCTTCGCTACCCCATATACACCACACCTTTTCCTGCCCTTGTTCTGTGATGGCAGTGACAAGCCGATTGTATACACACGTGTCTCCACACTATCCACATACCACCCGCCTATACACAGAAATACGCTGTTGTCAAACCATATACCACACCCTCCGACCTCACCTTCATTTCAATACTGGCATTTGTGCACCATATAGCATTGAGCTTTCCATTATTAATGTGTATACCAAGCTTGTTATCTACTCATGTTTGGTGTATCTTATTTGTCTGTGATTACATGTGTTCTCTCTCCCCTCCTGTGAACTACATAACCACGTCGTGTCGCCGCTATGACACCCTGACCGCGCCAGTCCACTGGCCCCCGCGACTGTTGTTCCACCCCACTTCCCCTTTCTCTTTTCCTCCCCCCCTTCTTTTTTTTTCCCTCCCCTCTTCTCCTTGATCTGTACATCGCACTCTCAACGCCCTCTGACTTTTGCATACTCTTTAGGTGGTACTTACAATGCCTTACGCAACTATGTCTCCTTCTCTCTCGTTCCTCCACCGCGACACTCCACACACTACACTCTCTTCTGCGCAACTCCACCTACTCTGGTTGTTTCTGTATAGTCTAAACCCACCTCATCTTCGTCCTCCTCGTGATCACCAGCCTACTATCGCGCTGTCGTTGTATACCACTTTCCTCCCTCTGCTTTGCGCCTTCCCGTATGTGTCGCTTGATACACACGTGGTTCTATTTCGTTATGTCGACCCATTTTGACAGTGCACGACCTCACATCAAATTTCGCCCTCTTTTTTGTATCAATTCTTGCTTGGACGTCTCATGTAGTGTAGATACCTCCTTTCAACTCAAGTCCTCTCTTCACCCACACATCAGATCTTCCTTATCATATATACAATTCGTGTTGCTTATGCTTCGGTCTATGCATGTCCCTTCATGTGTATGACTAGGTCAGGCGATCCCTTTTTCCTCTACTCATGCCAACACCCAGTGTGTTTTACCGACAATCTCAATTTTTGTCCTTTACCTTTATAATGACCCCAGTGTGTTCCCCGATTAAAAATTCTGTATATTCCTATGTGGCCTTCAATTACACGCTTTTCGTGTGCCATATATGCCTTGTCCAGTCTCGTCCGTGTCTTTGCTTGCTCCTTTAGAACTGCCGTCCCTGTCATGCACTCCGTTACTAACATCCCCTATGGCTGCATATTGTGCGCACTGACATACATTTGCGCTTCATATGACCTTCTACTATCGCTTGTATCATGTACTATTTCGATACTCTGTCTGTATGCGTTTTCACGCTGACTCGGTAAACCCGTGCTTATGTCCTTTGTGCCACTCTGCGCGCACCCTTTCCGTCTCCTTGCACTGCTACTGCTCCTCCAATCATTTTTACACCACGGTCGCTCTTTTGTATATGTGTGTTTTCATGCCTCTTAAATATAGTATTCGCCACCCCAAACACTTATACTTCACGACACTCACCCATCCTATCTACACTACTCTACCCAACTACTACCGACGCCCATGTCCACCTCGATTTGTACACACGCCACAAGTCTATCCCTCCGCCCTTACTCATGCCTACTCCTCCCTGTCCCCCACCAACATCCACCTGACTCTATACCACCGCACGCGTGTCCCCAGCCCTTACCGTGTTTGTCCGCAGTCTATCGCTCATTTCATGCTTAACATTCTCATGCACTCACTTAAAGTTCACAACAAGCTGTCTAAATGCTTATCCACTTACACACAGCGCATCCCTCACTTGCGATCTGTACCCCCTAAATGACAAACCCTACCCTTCACTGTCCTCACTGTGACTCTACACAATACCCACGTCACCATTATACCCACAGGTATATATCTAGGTTTTCCCTCTCCGGATAGTCCGTGTCCCTCTAATCTCTGGAGCCCAAGACACACCTTTCCTACCCCTACGCTCTCTATCCACGACCACACTACCACAGCTCACTCTTTCTCTTCACGTCAACTATGTTCAACATCTGCTTATAACTATGATTAGGCTCTAGGATGTTTGTGTCCTCTCCTGTGTACCCACTAGTCCATCGAACTCCTCTGTTAGACACTCCTTGACCCATGCCTGTGTAACAACCTGGTTAATCCTCTATGGCTTCCTGACCTCCTAATACCCTCTATCGTTCACCCGCAACTTCAACTCCTCACGTATACGCCCCCTCCTCGCCCACCTCCCTCGGTCCTGCCTCCCACCTACCCCACACCTTCGTCATCGACTGTACTCCCACAACACTCCTCCTGCACTCGTGTGATCACTAAGTGACACCCTACACACCGGTCCTCCCAACACTGCCCCCTTATTGATCGAAACAACCTGACATTCAAATGCCTCGCCTACCCTTCCCTCCTGCTGTATTCTTCTGTCACCTATTCACTTCTGTACACAGTGGCCACCTAGTAACCCGTACACCCAGCCACGACAACAATCTAAGTCACAACCCGCACCACACACCCACAAACTCACCATAAAAACTCACACACATTCCACTCGTGCAACTATACCCCTCTATAGTAGTCTCAAGTGATCCTCCACATCCCCTTCCTCAACCTTTCTAGCCCCCACACACACCCAGTATAACCATCCTCCCCTACCATATATAAGTCTCCCTATGCAACACTGTCTCTGGTATCCCCTGTATCCACCCCCATCACCCCTAGACCAAATGTCATTTACCAGCCAAACTATCCTCGCGTTCAGTACATCCTGTGCGTGCGTATCAGTCGATTCAACTATACTTATCTGACCTGTTCCCTGTCACCTTCACTTGAATCCCCACACTGTATGATATGCTCTGTGTCGTATTTTCCCTCAAATGCCATATAAGTCCTTTGTAATACCCCAACACACGCGTGATCCACACTAGTAGCTCTTACAGTCATCGCAGATTCACAGTTGATTTCCTCACGCCCACGATGCAAGTTCTCATACTCGCAATCTTACAACCGTGCCCACCTCATTCTCCACTCTTTACCTCTTGTCGTGTTTTATATATTCACACTATACAGCCATTCACTCATGATCAGCAATTCTCATGGCTCTACTGGTGGACCTTTATATCCATTGGCACTATATAGTATGTATCCTATAACGATCACGGTTATGTCTCCTTCACACGTGTATGTTGGTGGAGCCCCATTGTAACGATGTAGTTATCCTGTGCTATCCATATTACTATCTGTCACACACCCCACGATACTTATTCTTGTACGTTCATGGTGCTCCCATAGCATAGGCCAGATTTCTGGTGCGTTGCCCAAACCCTCCCTTGAGAAGTTGGACACTGACACCATAACATTCTATCCTCGATAGCACACACAATGTGCTGAACCACTTTTTCCTCCTGTGCCAACATTCCTATCCATTCTCCATCACAGTATGTCCTCTGTTAATGACCTTCTTAACTTTCGCCCACGTCCTTGATATGCCCAGTATTTCGCACTACACTGTACCCAACCATGTTCCTAGCCACTTTGAGGACAACACCATTACCACACCACACTTGCGCTTTATTGTGCCTTACCCAACTTGCGCGACATATCATCCCCCACATCATGTGTACCAGACCATTTGATTCAGCAGGTCTGCGCACCAATACCATGCATGTCACGTACCCCTTCCGTATGTATACATACTCGCACCAACACGCACCCACCCCTACTCCCCCCTTGTCCTCTCTTCGTACAGATCTGTCTACAATCTCCATGTCCCACTACCCTATTAAAACTTGGCTTTTCACCCCATTATTACCGTATAGTGCCATTCCACACTAATTATGATCGTCTGTACTACTTGCCCTCATGCGCTCTTACAACACTCCACACTTATACACCATCTCACCAGCCGACGACCGTGCTACGGCATCCTCCCTCACCAGATACCCCACTCACCGAATGTTACCAGGTCATTTATCATAGAGCTTCTCACCGCCACACCACACGATTAGTATCTCCACCCCAGCCCTCTTGTGAGACACCACACAAATGTGCGCCAATCCGAAGGCGCATACACACACGATCAAATTATTATATAATATACCTATCCGCCACGTATCGCACCACAGCAGCAATCTGTGCTGTTCCTTGATTATCATCAGTATAAGAGTAAATCCTTCCCACAGAGCACCCTGTAAAATATTCTCTTTACAACATATAACGCCTCTTCCCCACCACGCTCTTATAACCCCGCTCCCACGTTACTCGCATACACCTCCAATGAACCCTATGCACCAGCTGTACACCACGCGTCACCGGCCCCAGTACTATCCGCTTATACCATATACAATGATCTCCAACTTTCATACCCACTCCTCGTACTGTAAACGGTGTATGCACCACACATATGGCACCACACCACTCACCCCCCTATCCATTGTTGTCCAGTCTCGGCCTACTCACCTAGTGTATCTAGACAAAGTCGTGCATGACCTTCACATTTGCACTCTGTGTCCTCTCTGCATTCATCACACCGCTAGTACTTGCGTTTTATCACTAACTCCACGTCAGCTCATTTGCTACTATCTGTCCATCCACTTTTCTTTTACCCTCGATTACGCTCGGCCTCTGACATCCCCACGTCTCGCCCAACGGTTATAGATGTGTCCAACACCTCATTCTTGCATTTTAGTGTGCTGTCCTAGCGTGTGATCTGTAGTCCACACATAACCAATGACAACTTCCTAATATGTACCACACACCTATCACGACACTACCCCCTGTGTGTGTTATGTGAAATGCTATAGCATGTACCGTAACGCTAATTCAATTATTTAATGTTACATTTTAGTTTACATGTTCCATAGACCAGCACGTTTGATGACTTTTATCTCTGTTGTACATCGTGTTCCAATTCGTCGACTCTGCGTACCTGGGATGACTCGTATAATCAAACTGGTATTTTCAGGCATTGTTCGCCACAATAATCACAATTCTCTGGAACAGGTGAGAAGAGTCGTCCCACTATACTTGCCTGACCGATGTGAGTTTGCCGGGGAAAAAAACCCTTAAACATTGTATTTTTCTACCTAGGTGAAGAAGGCCCTCCTGAAAAGGTGGCTGACGACCAGCCTGACAAAGGGTCATTTTTACTACATTATAAATTAAGAACATGCAGATCTGCGGGGGAGTTTCAGGCAACAATAGAATCCAAAGATTGCTGTTTGAGAGGGTGAAAAACGTGTGGTTGAGAAAGAGTGACAGGGAATGAATGAACGCCCAAGGTTATGAATGATGAATGATGTGGGCCACATGAGTCAAAGGTTCATGGATCAAATGTTTTAGTTTCTGTGAGCTCATTTTGTTCTTGGGTTTTGATTCATAGTGGTTCAGACACACTAATGAACGTCTTTTAGAGGGCACCAGGTGTTGTTTTTCATGTGTTTTTCTCTAAGGTCCGGTGTTCTCCCCTATATGTTCAGATGCTCGCAAGTTGGAACAATTTTGGATTTTAGTTTCAGAGGGTGTGAAAAACTTACATTTCTTATGAAAATTTTTTAAGGTGGAATTGGAATCTAAATTATTTTTCATTGGGATGACAGACAGAAACCAAAATAGAACCTGTCATTCTGCCATAGGGTTCTGGTTGAATAATTTGATAATAAAAGATTTGGCAGAAAACTTCCTTAAGAGGGGAGGCCGAAGCCGGCATGTGTCGTGTGTCTTAAGGTTTGTCTAATTTCTGTTTCAATGTTTGTTCAAATGTTTGTCTGGACTAACCTTTTTAGACTTCAGAGAAAACAAAAAGAAATAATAATCATAATCATAGGATGGATAAATGGAAAATGGATATATTGAGGGAAAATGACTGGTTATTGTGATCAAATGTTTAACAGGGAATGAATAACTAAATAATGGTATAATTAAGGTTGTACAGAAAATGCCAAATAACTTTTATCTACTATTGGGGGTAGAGGTTACGGGGAACGGACCCTAAAGGTCTAATTTAGGTAGATATAATCAATTATCAACGTTGCTTGAAAGGTGTCCACAAACACTGGACACCTTCAGGGGAAATGATGCGAACAATAACTTTGTTCTGAGGATGATTTCAAAAATGTTTATGGAAAATAATGGTTTGATGATTTTTTTTTTAACATATATAACTTTGGCAACAAGTTAAAAGGACAATAAATTAGCAACCAAACTGGCGTTACAATATAAATATGATTTTGGGTTAAAGGTGAGAAGATGACTCAATGGATCTCGACACTCCGGGAAACTTGCGTGTATGATAAGTTATACAAAATAAGTCTCCACTGTTTTACAGGCGCGTCCCGGTAAACAGTAATATTGGAAATGATGATTCACATTGTTTTACATAACTTGTTGTGCTGTGTGAAAGAGATCAGAGGATTGTACCGCGAAAGTGTGTAGTCTGGAAACCTAGCGGTGATAACAGGACTGCAGCTGAATCCATCCTCAGGCTGGAGTGAATGTGTTCTGTGTCTTGGAAGCCAATTAGAGAGCTTTCAATTGGACCGGGAGCTCGGAACACATAGCCGTGTCATACGACCCGGTGGGCCAGAACTGAGTGTTGGAATAAAAAAGCAAGTCATGGGGGCGGCCCCATGAGAAACTGGAGTGAGTATGCATAAGAGTAAAAAGCCTTTATCCACCAGCGTCCTTTGGGGGCGCGTGAAACAGCAAAACAGTGAATCATAAATCCAGCTGAAACCACCAAAACAACAACTGGACTCTAAACAGCTGGTGCAAATACATGCAGGTTGTGGGAATGCTTTTGGAAAAAATCATGGAGATTTTATAAGAAATCATTTCTCCCCACTCTGGTCATACAGCCGCCGTGGTACTGCGATTCATAACATAACAGGCAAAGAAAATAGTTCATAACTCAGTGTGCGCCTCCCCTGCTTTCTGTTAAAAACTCACGAAACAAACTAGTCTACTCAAGCATGGAGTCAGACTAGACTGAAAACTAAAGAACAGAGAACAGCCAGAGGCAGCCTTAATAACACCAATGGCTGGGGCCAGTTGAAAAGCAACATAGCAGAAGATTCATTTGCAGGGAAAAATCCATATTTGACCCAGATTGTGAGCATTTTCCTGATTTTTTCCTCTTTTGAGAGAAGTTAAATTACTCTCCGTCCAGCTTCTGTGCAAATGACTGCAGCATTATATAACCTGACACAGACATCGCAGCCTGCCTGAAAAACAAAGATAAAACTTCTGCACACAGCAGCCTGTCTCTGCTGAGAGCTTCCTGATAAAGATTGTAACTCTACCCTTCGCATTCCCCTACACCCCTGTGTTCAAACTCCAGGCCCGCGGGCCAAAAACCCGGCCCACCAGAACGTTTATGTGATTCCCTAGAAGTTACAGAACCTTAGATTATGATAACCTTTCCTCTCTCAACAGTGGGGAAGGAAGTAGGAAAACAGCAGAAGTCTCTGTGCTGGTTCAAAGAACAGGTCCCATTTTCAAAAGTGCAGAAGTTGAAGGATAATATGAAAAAGGTCACAAATATTTTGTGCAAACCGTCTAAAAATCGCCAATCAGTTTAATCAAAAGGTTTCATTAAAAGCAGGACTGGGCAGCGTTCCAGTCTAGTAGTGCTCCAGGAGGCAAATAATGATTGATTTTACTAACATGGGAGCAATAACACAAAACCTGAAGGAAAAGGTTTCCTTATAAAAAGGGAAAGGACCAGGGGAATCCACCATGGGAGTGCCTGATATCATGAGATCTGATGATGGCACTCATTTTCTCCAGTAAAGATCCAGGGGACGTTGAAAGATGAATGGGAGTAAAACGTTAATTGCAGCAGGTTTTCAAACCAGCATTCATGGTGTTGTAGTATGGAGAGCTAACAGAACTATGTATACACAAAAGAAAAATGGCTAAAGTCTGCAGACACAAAACTAACTGGATGAAGCTCTAACTAGGTTTATTAATCAGAAGACCTCTCCAGTATCTGTCAGTCTACATGAGATACTAACAACTTAAAACCTACTGCAGAAATACATCACACTGTGTGGACAGGTTTGCTGACTGATCAAAGGCTGGATCTATGAACATATGTGCACAGAGCAAAGATAACAAACGACCGAGACCAAAAGACCAAGGTTCTGACTGACTTGTGAACCTCATTGACCCGACAATGCATAACAGACATTTCTCCCCCAGAATGGACGGATCCGGACAAACAACACCTTTTAAGTGAACCTCACTGACGGACCACCTTATTGATTCTTGGTGAGATAAAAAGACTGAAGCGTTCATAACAGACCTAGTGGAAACCAGAAGGATTTCTAACGTAAAAAAACTGTGTGAATATATCAACAAACAAATGTTTACTCTCTGTGAATGTGGGAAATTGTGGAATAAAGTGCATGAAGGTTAAAGGAGTCGTTCAACCTATTTGATCAATTAAATAACTTCATGAATAGAAATGATAACTTCCCATGTGCTTCTGAGTTATTTATTTATAGATGATGTTGTTTGGAACTTAGATTGTAAATTTTACTTGCTGCTGAACAGAAATGATTTATGGGGAATAATTGCTTTAATAATTAATAATAATTGCTATTGACAGGACAGGAAAATGTCACCTTTTTTTGGGTTTACCATCTCCATCCAGGATGCCCTGAACACCGATTGGCCTACTTCGTCAGGGGGAACTTTCAGAAAATGTGTTTTTGAATTTGATATGTCTGCTAGAATACAAACTGCTTCCTGTTAGAACTGATTCTAATCTTTTAAATGACACCAAGGCAAAACAGGAGAGACAGCTTAAGGTTGTGTAAACAGGATGGTGAAATTATTTCTTGTCAAAATAGAATAGCTTTGGATATGATCCTAGCAAAGAGAGGTTGTGTGGTGTTATGGGGAGAGGTTTGTTGTTCTTTTATTCCCAACAATTACAGCACCTGATGGATCTCTAACGAAGGCCCTAAATGAATCGCAATCATTATCCATTTAATTAAAATCGCACTCAGGAATCGATGAACAATTTATTAAAAATGTTTGAGACGTGGTTTAGAAAATGGGGAAACCTACTGAAAACAAGATGGCGCCGACGATGGCAGCCTCGGAGCTTCGCTCTCTCCTTGTTTTTGTAGTTTGTGTGTTTATATGTTTTTCGAGCCACAGTACTGTGGTCTCGGGCCACAATTCGGTGGTCTCATTCAGTAGAGAGGAACTTCTCAACATCAGAGAGTCCTCTCTTGGGATTTTTTCACCATCTTTCATCCATCCGAGGTTCACTGAGCTTCTGGCAAGCGGAGCGGCGGCGCTCTACGGGATACTGCGCCGGAGGCGTCGGAGGGGAAAGCGAGCTGGCGCCCTGGTAAAGCTCCGCCAAAAGAGGACTTTTTACACCGCTGCCTTCAATCCACCTGGCAAATGTCCGCTCTCTAAGCAACAAGATGGACGAGCTACTTCTTCTCACCGTAAAAAACTCGGACCTCCGCAGATCAGCGGTTCTCTGCTTCACCGAGACATGGCTGAGTGACAACATCCGGACCACGTACTGCTGATACCGGACTTCCAGCTGCTCAGAGCGGATCGCAGCGCGGAGCTATCAGGGAAGAAGCGAGGAGGCGGAAATTGCTTTTATATAAATGAAGGTTGGTGCAAGAGACATAAAGTGCTGGGAAAAATGTAGTCTGGATCTGGGGAGTCATTTTCCATAATCTGTCAAACCGTTTTATTCACCGAGAGAGGTTTTCCTCGTTCATAATAATGGCTCATATTTTCCTCCGCATGGCTGCCACTTCTGCCGCGGAAAAAATCTCGCTGAGCTGATTACAGACGTGGAGAAAAAACAAAACCCCCCCCCCCCCTGACTCTTTCATCATAATACTGGGAGATTTTAACAGCGCAGATCTCTCTAATGAGCTCCCAAAATACAGACAGCATATTAAGTGTCCCACCAGAGCACAAAAACACACTGGACCACTGTTACACAGCTTTTAAGGACTCATACCATGCTGTTACCAGGGTGCTCCCCTGGGACTTTACGGATCATTGCCTTATCCACCTCATCCCAACTTACAGACAGAAACTAAGAGCTTCCAAACCCGTGGTTCACACTGTAAAAAGTGGACTGAGGAATCGAAGCAGATGCTACAGGCCTGCTTTGAATGCACAGACTGGACTGTTTTTGAAACCTCAGCCCACTGATTTAAACGAACTAACTGATGTGGTGACATCATACATCAGTTTCTGTGAGAACATGTGTGTGCAGACCAAGACCTTCTGCACCTTGGGAACAACAAGTCATGGTTTCACTCCACATCTCAGGAATCTGCGCAGGGACAAGGAAGGAAGCTCACAGCAGTGGAGATTGGGAGCGGTACAGGCAGGCCAGGAAAAGGACTAACAAAGAAGATCAAGGCAGCCAAGAGAAAGTACAGTGAGAAGCTGAAAAACAGCCTTTCTACTGGTGACACTTCGGCTGTATGGACTGGTCTGAGAAACTGACTGCCTACAGAAGCCCACACCCTTCCTGAACAAAGTCCTCGCCTGGCCAAAACCGTCTGAATGGCTTCTACTGCAGACATGACCAAGAAGCCATTCACACCTCAAACCAACTCCTCCCATCCAATTCAGGAACACGTTCCGACCAGTAAAGCAACCAAACCCCATACCTTCAGATCCTCTGCCTGCACTAAAGATCTCTGAGGAAGATGTAAACAGGCTCTTTCAGCGCATGAAAAACAAAGAAAGCTGGAGGACCTGATAACGTCTCTCCCCATCATGCCTGAAAGCCTGTGAAAATCAACTCGCTCCAATCTTCACCCGGACCTTCAAACAGTCACTGGAGCTGTGTGAGGTCCCCTCCTGCTTCAAACGGATCCACCATCATCCCAGTGCCCAAGAAATCCCACCATCCTAGGATTTTAAATGACTACAGGCCTGTAGCCCTGACGTCTGTGGTCATGAAATCCTTTGAGCGGCTGGTGTTGAAGCACCACCTGAAAGGTTCACACAGGCCCTCTACTGGACGCCCTGCAGTTTGCGTACTGAGGCAAACAGGTCGGCAGATGATGCTGTTAACTTGGGTCTACACTTCATCCTGCAACACCTCGACCACCCAGGGACCTACGCCAGGATCCTGTTTGATAGACTTCAGCTCGGCCTTCAACCCATCATACCAGACATCCTCCACCAGAAGCTCACCCAGCTCAACGTCCCCCAACCTCCACCTGTCAGTGGATCAACAGCTTCCTGATGGACGACAGCAGCAGGTGAGACTGGGGAGCATCTTCTCCAGAACCAGATCAATAAGTACTGGTGCCCCCCAGGGGTGGTCTATCCCCAACTCCTCTTCTCCCTGTACACAAAAATGACTGCAACTCAGCCAGACTCGTTCCCGTGAAAACTCCTTAAGTTGCCAGATGACGACACCACTGTCATTGGACTGATCCAGGCACGGTGATGAGTCTGCATACAGACAGGAGGTGGATCGGTGGTTACACTGGTGTAGTCAGAACTACCTGGAAAATAAACCCAACAAGACTGTGGAGATGGTAGTGGACTTTTGGGGAAACACCACCTCCATACACCCCCCTCACCATCCTCAATAACACCGTGTCGGCTATGGATCACTTCAGGTTCTTATACGGGAACCACCATCTCTGAGGACCTGAGATGGTCTTCACACATAGACACTGTTCGGAAGAAGGCCCACAGCAGAGACTGTATCACCCCTCCTGCAGTAACTTCAAGAAGTTCAACCTTCCACAGGAGGTGCCGTTTCATCTTCTACACTGCCATCATTCAGTCTGTCCTGTCTTCATCCATCTCAGTGTGGTTTGGTTCATCCACAAAACAGGACAGGTCCAGACTGCAACGAATAATCAGGACTGCAGAGAGAATCATCAGGGCTGACCTTCCCTCCATCCAGGACTTATACAGGTCAAGGGTTCAGGAAAAGAGCTGCTAAAATCTCTGCAGACCCCACACACCCTGCAGATAAACTGTTTAGAGTTCTGCCTTCAGGTGGCGCTACAGAGCGCTGTTCCACTAACAACCAGCCGCCACAGAGACGACCCCAGTTTCTTCCCCCAGGCTGTTTCTCTGCTGAAAATTCAATAAAACTACAAAAAACAACAGCAGACAGATGTTGCAAATGCACCTTTTTATTTATTTATATATGTGCATATTTGTACATTGTAAATATGTTATATTCTGTAGTGCAACAAACCACAAAAAACCAAGAGCAAAGTGTACCGGAGTCAAATTCCTTGTTTGTATGTACAAACTTGGCAATAAAGCTGATTCTGATTCTGATTCTGATTCTGGTGAGTATATTCACGTCATTAACTGTTGTGGTGATCGCAGGTTGTGTTTGCTGTTGTGCAACGTGTATTCCAGCTCTCATCCTCAGGTGTATTGATCGTGTGATTGGTTCCAGTGATACCAGAGGTTTGAGATTACCAGAATATCAAATGGATCTGGTGCCAGAGCACACTGATGTTGTCCACTGAATATTTAAGCACAAGTGATGATGTGGATCTCATGGAACCAAACCAAAGTGTTGGAGAAATGATGATACTGTGCTAAGAGGAGGAGGAGGACCAGACGACTGCAATAGTAATTAGTAGAACAGGGTTTTACGATTTAGGGTCCTACAATATACTGATACACATTGTGCTGCACTCATTTCTGCTGTGCTTCTAGGTTTGTTATTATTTTTGTTGTTTTAAAATTCAGCAGGCAGCAGGGTATTATTTTTATTTGCGATGTTTTAATCATTTAAATTTCCAGACACACGTCAGCATGTGTCTGTTTTATGGGAAAACAGAGGGGGTGCACACACTGAGGGCTGCAGGCCGTTACCAGAGAGATGGTACTTTTCCGTTTGGAGGACGGAGTTACGTGACGGACGGAAGGAACTGCCTCCCATATTCTAGCTTAGGTCCATATGCACCAGACACATTGATTGATGTGAGGTGGGGTTTTCCCACCTCAAACAGGGGATTGTTATGGATGTATGATTCTGGAGCCTTTTAAATTCATCTCTTTGCTGCCTTAATTAAATATATCTGCCCCCTTGTTGCCTATCTGCTGCACCGCTCACTGCTACACGCTTACACAACATAACTGTTGATTTTCACATAAGATGCAACACATAGTCAAAAGATAAACTGATACAAGAGGATGACATCCTTTAGGCTCTCATCCTTAGGGGAATAAACTACAACCATGGACTCAGGGGGACTGAGAGTGACAACCGCCTGTCAGATGCCGATGGTTAAGGGTCCGGGACCCTCAAAATCAAGGGTGTAAGAAAGAGGGGCCGTGATCAGGCTCACTGGATTGACAAGAGAGAGGATAACCCATAAGGGAAAAGGGGGCCGTCGTCTGACCCGATATCCTTTACAGTGATTTCTGTGACTTAATGAATATGTTGATATTAAAGGAATCAGAATATTTGATTTAATGGTATGAATGATGTACAGATAATCAGATAAAGTTAATGACAGATTGATTGTAAACGAAATTAGTTAAACACATGTCATGAATGAAAGTAGTAATAAGACCTCGCAGGTTATTTTTTGTTAAGTGTTCACCTCTCCATAGGTGATTTTTTAGGACATGTGTTGGGTAATAAATGGAGACTGCTTTAAAGTGAAAAGTTTCTAATTGTGCTAAACAGGTACATTGTTTTTGAAAATGATGAATATTTTTGGCTAAGATCCCATTGATTAAGCCACTATGTGCCCTGCTTTAATGATAATAATAGTAGTTGATAATTACCTACAATTGGGCGTAATCTGCCCGGTATGAACATATGATTCTATATTCCATGTTAAGACTCACCTTTTCAGGTAGCTGAAACCTGCCAAAAGGACGCTTAGGGATGTCGCTCAGGGGCAGAGAAGATGGCCGAAGACAATCAACACTAGGGTCGACATTAACTGATTCACATGATGTTAGACAGATTTTCTGCTGTGCTTCAGGCTGTTGTTCTCTCTCTATTTTCTCTAAAAATCAGACATACAGGTTTGGTGGGGTAGACTTGTCTCCACTGGTTTATCAGCTGTTGCTTAGACACAACCAGGGGTCTACTGGAGAGATGGTGTTCCTTCTAGTGGGGGGGAGGAACACGTGACAGCTGGAAGGAGATTCTGGTCATATATAGTTAACACACACACACAGGGTTGAATGATTGTTTGGGGGGTGGGTACCCAGTTGCAGGTGGTCCACTACCCAGTGCCTAGCGGGGGTTCACTGATCTAAATTAGTGAGGTACCTTTAAATGACACCTCATCAGGGGGTGTTAGAATAACCTTTATTAATAGGCTCATAGCTGTTTTTTCCCTTTTATGCAGTAGTGAAATAAAATATAAGTTCTAATGTTTCCCTTCTGTTACAATAGGATAAGAATGATCATAGACATACAGAACAAGGATAAATGACCCAAGGTTCGTCATAAATGACCTGAAGCTGGGGCACTGGGGTAGATAGTGGAGCAGCTGGTATTACTGGTTTGATTAGAAAGCTACAGCAACACTTAGATTAAGTATGGGACACCCGCTACTACACAACCTAACAGATAGACACCACAATGGGGACACATAGTTTACTGATAATCATGAGGGAAGCACATCCATTGCATTGGATTGCCAGATATAAAAAACTGTATGTGACCTTCTATCGGGGGCTCTTCGTCATCCTCTAACAGACGGTCCGAGACGGGAGCCTCAGCGCTGATCTCTGTAATCATTGCTCTGCCTAAACTTAGAATAAAAAGAGCTAAAAAAGTTAGAAAACTGGTTTTGAGAGTCGTTCTTAAGAGTTCTTTAGATAGAGTGTGTGATCGCTTCATGGGGAACAAGGAACGGAGGAGCTCCGAGGTGTCTGACCGCCAGCAGGGGGCGGTAGCCACGGAACAGTGTGGTTCGGTTCATCCACAAAACAGGACAGGTCCAGACTGCAACGAATAATCAGGACTGCAGAGAGAATCATCAGGGCTGACCTTCCCTCCATCCAGGACTTATACAGGTCAAGGGTCAGGAAAAGAGCTGCTAAAATATCTGCAGACCCCACACACCCTGCACATAAACTGTTTAGAGTTCTACCTTCAGGTGGCGCTACAGAGCGCTGTTCACTAAAACAGCCGCCACAGAGACAGTTTCTTCCCCCCAGGCTGTTTTCTCTGTTGAACATTCAATAAAATACAAAACAACAGCAGACAGATGTTGCAAATGCACCTTTTTATTTATTTATATATGTGTATATTTGTACATTGTAAATATGTATAGTCTGTAGTGCAAACCCAAAGAGCAAAGTGTACCGGAGTCAAATTCCTTGTTTGTATGTACGAACTTGGCAATAAAGCTGATTCTGATTCTGATTCTGAAAAGAGAGGAGGTCATACAGGTAGCAGGTTTGGACCTCAACCATAACTGAGCCGGTTTAGGCTAAACCTGACTCCCCCTTACTCCATCCAACTGATAACCTAAGCCACTCTAACTATAAGCTTTATCAAAAAGGAAAGTTTTAAGCCTAGCCTTAAAAGTAGACAGGGTGTCCGCCTCACGGACTAAAACTGGGAGCTGGTTCCACAGGAGAGGAGCCTGATAACTAAAGGATCTGCCTCCCATTGTAAAGCAAGTCCTGAACCAACATGGGCTGAAATAGATTTTATATTTACTTTCAAGTCTTATTGTTGACCTGTGAGGCCCTGAATGGACCAGCTCCAGGCTATCTGCCTGACCTCCTGCAGCCTGATGTGCCCTCCAGATCCCTGAGATCTTTTATCAGAACCAAGGTTCAGGCTGGTTCCCAGAGCTGATCAAGTGTTTAGGGTTGTAGGCCCTACACCTCAGACAGGTTCCAACTGTCCAGGGTCCACTCAACACGTTTAGCAAAGATTTAAATCAGGGGTTCCACTGGGAAACCTGGGACATGTGATAGGTCTAATATGGTTTAGCTTGGACAAACCCAAAGAAATGGATCTGAAGGTTCTGATGTGGTTGATGCAGATGATCATACTCTGACCTGAGTTTCTGAGGAACAGGGGCCTGAAGCTCAGACTCAGGACTTTCAGATCCTCATTCCAGATGGAAATAACATCCAGAGTTTCAGATCAGAGGTATGTTGCTTGTGTTGAGAGTTTCAGCCAGCAGGGGGGGCTACAGAATGAGAAAAATGCTGCTGTGACCTCAGTGCAGCATTATTGCCATGGTTATGGGGAGGCTGACTTTCACAGAAAGAGGAAGAAGAGAAGGAGGAAGGAAGTGTGGCGGCTGGTCGAGAGAAACAAAGCTTCTGAGCAGGAGAGGAAAGGACCCAACTGTCTCACCTGTCCTACCTCGGTCCAGCTGTCTGCAAAGATGTCCTCCCGCTCGGACACAAAGTCAGGTGAGTCTCTGTCTGCCTCAAAAAGTCTTACTTCCTGCAGGAGAACTGAGACTGGTTCTGTCCCACGCTTTATGACGACAGTGAAGGAAGCATCAGTCCAGACGGGTCAAAGCTGGCAAAGCAGAGACAGTTAAGTCTCAATACAGATCCAGTTCAGACCCATGCGAATGGATCTGAACAGTAACTGATCCAGGTTCTGGGATCAGACGGGAAGAGATAAATACTGAGGTTTCTTTATAGAGAGCGCCACCTGTCTGTGACAAAATAATCCCACTTTACCTGGTTCTGGTTCCATCCAACCCAAGCAGATTGACTCACTCAGCCAGGCTTTGTTTTATTTGGACCGACTCAGTTCTGATTAGAGCCTCCAGTCACCTGTCTACAACCTGAGTTTAAAGTTTGCATCAACACATAATTTAATGCTTCTGTCCGTACGGTGGACAGTCCGAACCAAATGTTCTGATTAAATTTTGGATGGGTAATCAGTGATGGTTGTTCAGGAATCCAGTAGCAGCTTCATCTAAAGAACCTCCTGTCAGAACCTGTCCAATCAGAAGCTCTCTGTTTTTCCTCCCTGATGTCATATTTATTCATTCAGCACCTTGTTACAGCAAAGGTCACCTCAAGGTTCCAAGAGAACAAACAAGCGGGTCAGAACCAGTAACAGCTTTTTACGCTGCTGGAACAACCCATACAGTGCTGAAGGTCCCAGAATTTCAAACAGGCACAGGTGTGAACTTTGACTGGGCCATTCTGTTGTAGATCTGCTGCTGAGTTTTGGATCATTGTTCTGTTGATGGCCCAGTTTGGACCAAATCAACTCACATTGGATTCTAGAATACTTTGGTAAACAGAGGAGCTCATGGTCCACTCAATGACTGCAAGGTGTTTAGGTCCTGCAGCTGCAGAACAAGCCCAAACCATCATTCCTCCACCAACATGTTGGTCTGAGGTGTTTGTGCTGATCTGCTGGTCCTGGTTTCCTTCAAACACGGTTCTGTGCATCCTGGTCAAACATCTCCACTTAGATCTCATCTGTCCAGAAGACATTTTTCCAGAAGTCTTTTCCTTCATTCAGATGCAGCTTTGCAACCTAAGTCCAGCTTCCATCTTATTTTTTAGGGAGAAGAGCTTTTCTCTTTCAAATCTTCCAAACAGCCAAACTGGTTCAATATGATGACCTTTGACCTTTAACCTGCTAACTGAGGCCTTTAGAGTCTGAGATGTTTTCCTCTTGGGATTAATCTTTCTCTCTGTAGAATGATGGACTTCAGACAGTTTGAAGATGACCTTCTAACCTTTCCCATGTTGACGGCCAGCAAGAGTTGGTGATCTAAGGTCATTGCTGGTGTCTTTCCACCTTGGCATTGTGTTAACACACACCTGAGCAGCAAACTGACAGAGCCCCTGCTCTTATGGAGGTTCTCACACTGAAGATGATCAGTTAGTCAATGCTTCTGATCAGCAGCTCCTGGATGATCTTTTGGAAGCAGTGGGGTTGGTGGAGTTTATGACTGATCCAATAGGAGTAAAATAACACATTTTACCTTCTACTAATTCAGCTGAGAGGCTTTTATTTTGGTAGTTTTCCCTATGATGATGATGATCTCCTCTTCAGCCTCACAGATTGCGTTTCTCACCACGAAATTGAAGGATAAGTTCCATCCGCAGCGAAACAGACGCTCAGAACCAATGAAACACACCCCAACTGAGAGAGTCAAACCACCGGACCTGAACCTGAGTCGGAACCAGGTTTGAACACATAACTGAACGCTTAATCTGTTTCAGAGCAGACCTGTGGGTCTGCAGTGACTCCATCATTATTTTTTATTTAATTTTTTATCTCCGCTGCTTTTCAGTTTAGTTGTTTTAAATGTGTATATAAATAGAACTGGCGACCACCATCCCAGTGCATCCTGACTGCAAATACCAGTAAAATACATCTTTCTGCACTCTGTGTGTCTGTGTGTGTGGGATGGGTGTGTGTGTGTGCGTGGGGGGGGTCTGTGTGTGTGGGATGGGTGTGTGTGTGTGCGTGGGGGGGGGGTCTGTGTGTGTGGGATGGGTGTGTGTGTCTGCCTGTGTGTGTATGTGGGGGGGGTGTATGTATGTGTGTGTGTGTGTGTGTGTGTGTGTGGGGGTGAGCAGCCCGTGTTACACAGCTCTGCAGATGTTATGAAAAATAAAAAAAGACAAAATGTCGTAGCGCTGATATTTTTAACTGTTTTTAGCATATGTTAGCAACTAGCATGGTGAGCATAGTTAGCATTGCTAACAGCAGTCTCTGTGTGTAGTCCCTGCAGAGTTAGCAGGTCCGAACCTTAACTGTGACATTTGTGAAAGAATATCAACATTTCCTGGTCCAGTTTGTCCTGACAGGACAAACATTTCCTGACAGGATCAGACGCCTTCAAGGAAAAACAGCCTCTTCCTGTTTTACGTTCAGCTTCCTGTTAGCTGTTGTCGCTGTTTAGCAGCTGCCAATATGTATCTGCAGTAAATCCAGTTTCTCACAGTTTTCATTGTTTTTTTTCAATCAGTCACCCCAAACACACCAAAGAGTGTTGTTGTCAGGGCAACCTGTTAGCAGTCAGGTATGCTGCATTCACTGACTGGGAAAAAGATTAAATGCTGTTTAAATGTTTCCAACTGGCCAATCATAAGTCTGGCACTAGATCAGCTGTTTCAGGTCAGCAGCTGGGTTCTTGGGATCCACTCTGATCTTTAAGGTTCTGCTGCCTCCCAGCACCGCCTCAGAGCAGAGAAATTACAGATATAATATGTAACTGTGACCT
Source organism: Crenichthys baileyi (assembly GCA_036173005.1). Taxonomy (NCBI): domain Eukaryota; kingdom Metazoa; phylum Chordata; class Actinopteri; order Cyprinodontiformes; family Goodeidae; genus Crenichthys; species Crenichthys baileyi. The sequence continues at coordinate 54,598 of JAHHUM010000409.1, read as the reverse complement.
AAGACAATAAATGAGAAACAAAACCGTTTCACTGCATCAGGTTTTATCTACTAACAAATCTTTTGTTCAGATTTTTTTTGTTTGTTGTAATTTTTTGATTTATTACTGACTTTTGATTATCGATACATTTCTTTTAGTCAAAGTAGCTCATTAATCCCTTTAATTCCGTGTGATTTTCTTTATTTTTTCAAATTCTGACTAAAACCTTTTTTGTGTGGCGCTGTGTGAAGTCAGCGGGCGTGTTAGTGGATCAGGAGCGGGCTGTTGTCAGCTCTCTGCAGTACTTCAAAGCTCTGGTGGACAGACTGGGTCTCGACAGACCTGGAGGAGACAAACTGGTCCTGGACCAGTCCATGGTGGGTGGCCTGCTGGGCGGAGCCTCTAGTAGAATCCTGGAGGCGGTCCAGATTCTGGTCCAGCTGGAACCTCACCTGTTAAACAGGCAAGTGTCACTCACTGGTCCCTGAACATCAGAGAGTGTCTCCATGTCCTCATCCTGTCTGTCCTCCTATAGTAAAACCGTCTCAGCCTGTCTCACTCGTCTCTACCACTCTGTGGCTGGGCTGATCCGCTGGGCCGATCAGGTGATGCTGCGGGGCGTCTCCCAGGACAACGAGGACTCTTCCGAGAGCGTCACTATGGTGATCAGGGGCGTGCTGAACGGTGCCAAGGTGAGAACCAGTATCTGTGGTGTTCCAGTTCAGGAGGGCAGTAGGTTAAACCTGTTTCTATGTCACACCCTGCCTACCTTAGTCCTTAGTCTGTCCTGTTCTTCCTCTGTGTCTGTCTGTCCTCAGTGTCTCTATGATGGGCAATAAATAATATACAGTCTTATCAATGCTTGCTGCTACAATAACTGTCTTTTGTCCTTCAGGAACTGGTCCGATTGGTTGCAGAAAGACGTGAAGGCTCCGCCCCCTTGTCTCCTCTTCAGTCACATAAAAAGGGGACATCAACCTGCAGCAGTCCTTCAGACAAGGAGATGAAGACAGAGACACAAAAGGAGGAGCATTGGAAATTAGCTCCACCTAAACCCCCAATGCCCCTCCCAGAGCTCCTCCCTCAGGTGACCCCCTCACAAGGAACGACTTTCAGGTGAGTCTGAACTCTGATTGGCTGACTGTTCGTTGTTACGTTTGGCCCAGTTCAGACCAGTCTGATCAGTTTGGATCAACTAGTATGGTACAGTTTCAATTAAATTTTCTGGCCTAATTTGGGTCTCTGTGGATCTAGTGGTCTTGTCAGAAGTGGATCACCTGATCCAGATAAGTTTGGCCTTGTTCAGTCTAGTTTGGATCAGACTGGATTGGTATCAGCGTGGTGAAGTCCACTCAGGGTGTGTAGTTGAGTCTGGGTCATCTGATCTAATCCAGTTTGGGACAATGGGGGTCAGTCTTGGTGTAGCTCAGAATGGATCTGGTGGTCTACTGTAGGTCAGGCATTCCAGATGTTCAGTGTCATTCACATTGAACTGGACCGGTCTGCTTCAGTCTGCTTTGCTAAACTCATTATTGGTGTTTTTAGGTTTCTCCAGGAGTTGGTCTAAGTCACATCTAATGAAGAATTCAGTTCCTGGTACTGGTCACATGATGCTGTAAATCACATCAAGCCTGCTGTGAATATTTATCCTGAAATCTCTGCGGCAGTGAGATTCTGGACAGTTTGGGTCAGGCTAGCCCAGTTTGTTCCTGGTCCAGTCTGGTTCAGGTGATCTTTATCTCTCTGCCTGCTGCTGAGTCAGACCATTGGCTCAGACTGTGAGAACGTAGAGCAAGCACAAATAGAAATGGGGCCGAAACAGGAAGTACACACATCACACTGGCCACAAACTTCCTGTCTGTGCTAAGTGCAGCAGCAGAAGAAGAAGTGAGAGAGACGAGCAGAAAGACGACAGGCGACAGTTTCAGACACTGTCAGGTTCTCTTTTCATCTGAACCTGTTAACTTGTGTGGATTCTGACCCAGTTAGTTCAGACAGACGTTGGTGAGGACCTTCTGACCCTCATACGCCGCGTTTTCTCATGATATCATCAAACTAGCTGTGGCCATATTGGCAGCACAAGAAGTAAAAACTGTAAACTACTGTCATAGTTCAAACCGCTCTGATGGTGAGCAGCATTTATTAACCACAGAAAATAGTTGTAGAAAAATGTAGAGGATGAAGTCAGACCAGACCAGCGAGGACCTTATTCTTCCAGCCTCTTCCTGGGTTTCTATGGAAACCCAGCAGATTGCACCGACTTGCAGCATTTTCTCCTCCTGAATGAGCATGTAGAGGCAGTGGAAAGGAAAACTCTCCTTAAACAGGAACATGTCCACAGATGTGTACCGTCCCTCAGGGACATGGCCGGGGGGACTAACCAGCCTCTCTATCTGTTTCAGTCCTCCTGCTTTGCCCCCTAAAAAGCGTCAGACACCATCGGTCCCTGTCACCAACTACTGCAGGGTTGCCATAGTAACACCAATGATACGGGAGCCCAAAGAAGACACGCAGGTTGAACAGGTATGCACATGTGTTCTTCCTCAACAGGAGTTGAATGTTTCTCGCCTTGTTCCTGCCTTAATGTGTCACAGGGCCGTATATTACAAAGACTGGTGGTGAGGTTTGGTTATTTCTGTTCTGATCAGTTTTATTTGGGTCAGTTTTGCCTTTGAAAGTCCTGAAATTATCCAAACAAGTTTCAGAGGAAATCCACACAATTAGGAGCTGATAGTTCTGCAGAGGTCAGGAACATCTCTGCAGGGTAAGCATCACTTTAACAGTTCCTCTGTAGGAGAGCTTCCTCTGAGCTCCAACCAGGATCATGCTGCTAAACTCCTGAACCGACACAGATTAAACTTCTGCTGCTCCATCATCAGTGCAACATACACAAATTTGATTTCTGAACCAGTTTGTTCAGTTCTGAGTGGTAAACCCAGCATCCTGTTAGCTGGACCTCAGAAACAACAGTCAGTGGTTTAGATTGTTCCACACCATCTCCTAGAAGACCTCTCCAGACAGCCTGAAGGAGACCAGCTAACATGGAAACATAAAAGCAGATTAAATCCCTACTGATTCACGTTTCCAGGAAGTGCCAGGTCTGCTCTGGCTTGGAGTTTTGATGGACATCAGTCTTTTCTGTTCTATCCAGCATTGCTTCACATCCAAACTACTGTTATGATCTGGTTCTGGAGTCAGTCCTTCATTTCTCACTTCTAGCTGTTAAAAAAGGTTCAGTTCTAACAAAGTCTTAATGATCTGTGGTTGTTCTCCATTTTATCTGAAAGTGTTCAGATCTTCTCTTTCTGCTGCAGCTTTGGCTGAAACCTTCAAAAGTTTCCAAAGCTGACGACACACACTCTGTTTCTGTGTGTGTGTTTCTGTGTTTCAGGATGACTGCTGCTGGAAGCGTCTCTCTTCTTCTTCTGCAGACTCTGCAGCCAACACCTCACTTTGTGGTAACACACACACACACACACACACATAAACACACACGCACACACTTCATGCCCGCAAGAGGGAAGTGTGAATGACATCACATCCTGCCAGCTCCCACTTCCTGTGTTCGGTGACCACTGCCCCCTGCTGGTCACAGGCTGACAGTGATTTCATCAAGTGTTCAATATTCAAGCTGGACAACAAATAGGAAGTAGAACCAGCTGCAGAGTGAAACCAGAACCAGACAGAGTGAAGAACCATGAGACATAATAAAAAGCTCTCTCAGAGTTTGTGCTGCAAGATTGCTGCAGGACTTGTATTGGATCAAGTTATTGAACACAGTCCGATCCACCCCAGCTGATCCGAGTCGTCCCATAAGAAATGACTCATTCTCATCTTCACAAGTTTCTGCATCCATCCATCTGATGTAAAACCAGGCTGCCGGTTCCATCACACTGGAGCAGTTTAGGGAGGATAAACTGCTCCAGCCAGATGGAACTGGTCAGTTGTTGTAGAACCATCAGATTTCTACAGCAGTATCGGAGGGTGTTCATGTTCTGGTCCTGTCCTGCTGCCAGCTGGAATCCTCATCACCGTTCAGGACACACCTTGATCTTCTGAACTACAACAGGAAGACATGTTCAGTGTGGTGGCCTAGTGCTTAGAGAGCAGGGTGTTTGCGTCCTGGAGAAGCCACAAGTACCCTGGTTCCAATCCCACAGCTTCCCACTCTGGGTCCCTGAGCAAGACCCTTGGCCCCAGAATGCTCACCTGGCGCCACACAATGGCAGCCCACTGCTTCCTAAGGGATGGGTTAAATGCAGAAGACAATTTCTCCATTGTTAGATCAATAAAGTCTGAATTATTATTACTAGTCCTCATCTTCTCGTCCTGCTTTAGTAATCAGTCACTGAGCTATGCCTCCAGAGACAGTCTGTCTCTCAGTCAGATCAGTCATCAGGTACCATCTGCAGATCGGATTGGTCATCAAGAAGTGCCATCAGAAACCATATGCAGTTCAGAATCAGAATCAGCTTTATGGCCAAGTTTGTGACACAAACATGGAATTTGACTCCGGTCCACTTTGCTCTCAATAATAAAGAATATCTTTTTAAATATAGATATAAACAAAACTGTGGGATCAGCCCAAGTATGCCTGATGTTGTTCTGGAGCTCTGACTGTCAAGTGTTCATCAGAGAAACAGCCTGGGGGAAGAAACTGTCTCTGTGGAGGCTGCTTTTAGCAGACAGTGCTCTGTAGCGCCACCTGAAGGTAGAAGCCTAAACAGTTTATGTGTAGGGTGTGTGGGGTCTGCAGAGATGTTAGCAGCTCTTTTCCTGACCCTTGACCTGTATAAGTCCTGGATGGAGGGAAGGTCAGCCCTGATGATTCTCTCTGCAGTCCTGATTGGTCGTTGCAGTCTGGACCTGTCCTGTTTTGTGGATGATCCAAACCACACTGAGATGGATGAAGACAGGACAGACTGAATGATGGCAGTGGAGAAGATGACCAGCAGCTCCTGTGGAAGGTTGAACTTCTTGAGTTGCCTCAGGAAGTTCAGTCTCTGCTGGACCTTCTTCCGAACATCGTCTATGTGTGAAGACCATCTCAGATTTTGAGAAATGGGTTAAGTTCCAGGTGGCTCTGACCACACCAGCCGATCCACCTCCTCTATGTATGCAGACTGATCACTGTCCTGGATCAGTCCAATAACAGTGGTGTCCTCTGGATACTTCAGGAGTTTCACAGGCGGGTCTGCTGAGGTGCAGACATTTGTGTAGAGGGAGAAGAGGAGTGGGGAGAGAACACACCCCTTGGGGGCGCTGGTGCTGATGGTTCTTGTGCGGGAGAAGATGCTCCCAGCCTCAGCAGCTGCCGTTCCTTCAAGAAGCCGGTGGTCCACTGACAGGTGAGCCTCTGGTGGAGAATGTCTGGGTAGATGGTGTTGAAGGTGGAACTGAAGTCCAGGATCCTGGCGTACGTCCCTGGGTGGTCGAGGTGTTGCAGGATGAAGAGTAGTCCCAAGTTGACTGCATCATCTGCTGACCTGTTTGCTCGGTAAGCAAACTGCAAGGGGTCCAGCAGGGGGCCTGTGATGTCTTTCAGATGCTTCAACACCAGCCGCTCAAAGGATTTCATGACCACAGGCGTCAGGGCTACAGGCCTGTAGTCATTTAATCCTAGGATGGTGGGTTTCTTGGGTTCTGGGATAATGGTGGAGCATTTGAAGCAGGAGGGAACCTCACACAGCTCCAGTGACTTGTTGAAGATCTCAGTGAAGATGGGGGCCAGTTGGTCGGCGCAGGCTCTCAGGCATGATGGGGAGACATTATCAGGTCCTGAGGCCTTCCTTGTTTTCAGGTGCTGATAAATCCTATTTACATCTTCCTCTGAGATCCTTAATCCAGGCAGGGGATCTGAAGGTAGTGGGTGGTTGGTCTACAGCAAGAATTAGTGTCCGATTGGGATGTGGAGGAGTTGGGTTGAACTGCTGCTTTTCATACCTGCAGTAGAGGCCAGGTGAGGATTCTGCTCAGGGTGGGGAAGGTCTCCTGTAGGCAGTCAGGTTTTTAAAACCATTCTGAACAGCAGAAGCGTCTCCATGTGAGACGCTTTTCTTTAGCTTCGCTGCTTTTATCTCCTTGGTCAGTTTGATTCCATCATCAGGAACCATCTGAAGCTGTCTGCTCTGGTTACTTGGTACTGGACTCTGGTTGCTTCATGAGCAGATGCGACAAATCTTCTGGGAGCAGAAACCGATTCAGGGCTGCTGGTTAGCTTTACTCCCAGTTGAAACAGGTCTTGGCTAGACCAGCTGGACTTGCTGGGTTCTGATTTTCTGTGTCTGTCCTCAGAGAACGATCCAGACTATGACTTCCTCCACGCTGACCTGTCCTCCTCGGAGAAGCTCCCCCTCTGCCCCCCGGCTCCTCCCTGCCCCCTGCCCTGCCAGAAAAGAGACGTTGCAGCACCACAGGTAAGGACACACCTGACTCACCTGTCTGTCCTCCTGCTTGTGTTTCTGTTTGTCCTCACCTTTTCTGTTTCGTCCTCGTAGGTATTCCCAGTTCTCAGAACACGTCCTCCTTTGGATTTAACTCCACCCATCTGGACACAACCCCCACTGATGATGCCATAGATGCTGAAGCCCCCATGTCCTCGCCCCTGTCTCCCAGCAAAACACCCCCTCCCCTCCCTGAGAAGAAACGACACAGTGAGTGAAAACAGCAGCTGATTGGTTGAAGTTTGAGATCAAAGTCCTTACAAACCTATGTCTGTCCCTCCTCCTCTGTCCTCAGTCCATCAGTACCTTCAGTTCTGTTCATCCTACACCGATCAGTCTGCAGTCTTGTTCTATCAGAAGTATAAAGTCAGACAGCGAGATCATGACTCCACCCACCAGCAGACTCACCTGACCACAGACTCCACCCCCTCTGTGGAACAATTTCCTGTCCCTGCTTTACCACCGAAGAAGAAACAGCAGGTTAAGAAGAATCATGTTTTTAGCATTTTTAGTTGTGAGACAACAATAAGCTGCAGTTCCTCAGCAAACCTCCAGGAATTCTACTAGGGTTCTATCTGACTGATAAGAACAGGATTTCTGGGTTCTAATGAGAACATCAGAGGAAATTTGACCAATGCAGCAGAATCTGAGTTTCTTGATTTCCAAACAGCTTCATGATCACCCGAGCACCTGCATCTTCTCACATCAGTCTGAAGTCATACAACACATCTCAATGTCTACATTCTAATGTACATTCTAGCGTGCTTGGCAGGTATGTACTTGTACGTACTTGGTAAGTACAATTCATAGTACATTCTTATCGAGAACGCAAGGACGCCCTTATAGTAGTTCTGCGACTGGAACAGACTGTACTTGTTGACGTCACCGCTCAGCTAGATGGTTCTGTTTTATTTTGACATTTAAAACAGAGAACGAAGAGACAAATGTTAACTTCAGGGTCAGTGCTAAGTTTTTAAATAATGAGCTAAAGTTTTCAAATCTTGATCATAAAAACATTTATGGCGGTTTAAACATGACTGTGACCGAAAACACCAAAACCTTTAGGTCCTTCAAAAGACTATTTACTGGTGAAAACCCAGTCCAACCGCCCGCTGAGCCTGCAGCAACCGCGGCCTTCAGCAGAGCTTCACTGAAGCTGCTCTGAAGACTGTGGAGCACATTTCAAAGTTAGCTCACTCCTGATAAATGGACCAGATGAAGCTTTCAGGTCTACTTTCTCACCTGAAAACATCTTAAAACTCCTTTTTGTGACAAATTGATAGTGGTTACAAAAAAGATACATTTCTGCACTCACCTTTTCCATTTACTGCTGCCGGTGGCACAATGCATTGTGGGATACCTAGCTTTCCTAAGCCTGCAGAAGGATGAATCGATGCATCCTTGATAAAACTGGCGGAGCAGGAACACATCTGGGTACTCTGACGTTTCACAGGAACACAAGTACAAAAGTACAGACAAGCCATATATTGAGAAAAGGCCTTAGTAAGAACAGCCTTTCTGGAACTGGAACCTTCGTTGAACTTTCATTTGATCCAGTTCAAAACCAAACAAAAAAAGTTCCGACCAGCAGGGAAAAACATCCTGCTGCTGATAATCAGGAAACAGAACCTTGGCTTTGTTGTCATTGTACAGAGATTCTGCTTTAGGATCTGCAGAACTAAGTGATGTTCTGCAGAGAATCTTCTGACATTTTACTGACATTCCTCTGATGTTCTGGGGAAGTTTGGCTGAGGTTCTACTAACTAACATTCTCACGGTGTCCCCAGAGGTTCTACTAATAATCTTTGATTTTATGTGTTTTTTCTGTCTTGTCTGTCATCAGGATACTGACACACAACCTGAGGAGAACCAGGACAGGTGAGACGTTGTACACCTTCTGTTAGATGCACCTCTACACACACACACGCCTGTAAATGAAGATGCAGGTACACACGTGTAAAGATTCTTAGACCCTCATCTGCCTTGCAGGTTTCTGGACAACCAGCAGGAAGCAGAGTTCGGCCAGAGAAGCAGTGAGGAGGATGAAGTACAGGAACTCTTATTGACTGACCCAAATGAGATCCTTCATAGAATCACTCTGAAGTCTAAGGTTGGTCCCACCCTCTCTCCTGTCACATCATGTTTAATCGCACCTGTGCTCTGACTCTGACCTCTTCATCTCAGGAGGAAGAGGGACCAGAGGTAAAGGCTGCATCTCCTGAGATCCTATTGGTCCAAGCCACAGAGTCCGGCAGCAGTGGTAAGTCTTTGTGAGTCATAACACGTAGCAGAAACAACCAATCACAGGTAACTCTGGTTAGGTGTCATTTTCTGGTGAGCAGGAATCAAACAGGACCTGAGCTTTGATGACAACAGAGTCATCAAAGACAGATTGTGAAAGAACACCTGCAGGAACATGAGCCAGCTGAGCTTGTCCTGTGATGTTAGAGAAAACCTGACTGTTAGGAATATTTATGTGGACTGAATGATCAGTTCAGGCCAGCTGTCAACTCAGAAGGAACGACGCAGAGGCTCTTAGTTTTTTCGCTGCGAGGGTAATTGTTAGGTATTGATTATCAAATAGTCAAGTTTAGAAGGAACGACACATGAGTCTCTGTTAATCTTGCAGCAAGATGGTAGCCCACTCTGCAGTGCAACTACAAAGTGTTGGCACCATCTCTCTTTATTTATATATGTGGTTCACACACACAGTTCAACAGACATTCCAAGCATTTAGGGGGTGTGTGTGTGTGTCTGTGTGTGTGTGTGTGTGTGGGGGGGGGTCAGAAGGGTTAGGGTGCAGGTGTTTTGCTTTTAAACAGAGAGGGAGTGGGGACTGGTACTAGCAGCCCCCGGATGTTGCTGATAGTAGCATAACTCACTCCTCTCCCTGGGAAGGAAGAGTGATAAACAATACAAAAGTTTTCAAACCCTAACAGTCCCTCCTTTTTGATCACGAATAAAGTCATGATTAGATACATGTAAAAGAAATAACTCTGTGTGAGCAAAAAAACCCACTGGCGGAAAGCAGATTATTTTGTGGGAAAAATACTCACACAGTCCCTCCGCCTTGGCGACCACCAATCATGGTAGAGTATAATAATAAAACAATGTAATAAATCAAGAAAACAAAATGTAATAAAAGTAAAAGAACCAAAACAAGGCTTGTTCATGTCATCATTGTACTTTTCCTCATTTCACTTAAACAGCAACTTCTTTCGATTTTCTGCTATAAGGTCATTTTATGAAGTACAACTATGAGTACACTCAGGCATTGTAGATGTATTCATTTACAACATGTAATCATAGTCATCTGTTCTTGGGTCCAATATGGTGTCCACTTGAATCAATGCTGCATATGCGACTGTGATTGACTGAGTCACTATCCTTTTTACCATACATTTGCAGCATGGAATAATACATATTGACAAGATGCACAGGTTGATCAGGAATACTGCTACAGCGAGTAAGAAAATCTTAACCCAATTCATCCATCCCCTTTGGAGCATCCAGTCTAACCAAGAGGAGCTGGGAGTCGGGTGGTCGTGTGTCATGACGTTTTGCAGGTTACGCAGGTTATTCAGTGCTCCTGTTATATCTGAGGAATGTATATTATCTGGAATATATGTGCAACAAGTGTTGTTCAACAAAACGCAAACGCCTCCCGTTGATGCTGTTAGAATATCCAAAGCCATGCTAAGTTGGGCACAGGTCTGTTGTTCTCTTCACCGGTTTGAGATGCTGAGCCCTATGGGTCACCAGCCCCTTTGTAGCCGGTCTTCCACTGTTACACTGTCGGTTGGTTTGGCTCCTGTAACGGTAATATTGGCTTACAGTGGCTCTTGTGGATCCAGGATGGTCTCTCTGCGATTTTTAGAGCTGTCGGTGTGGTCAGGAGAACTCGGTATGGCCCTTTCCAGCAGGGGCACTCCAATCCTTTCTATGGAGTGTCTTAATCAGGACCAGGTCTCCAGGTCTCAGGTTGTTCTGTGGAATAGGAGCAGAGATTATCAGCAGACCACTGGACATCTGTACTTCCTTTGTTTGTAACATTTTATTCATCCATTCAGCTAATGATTTTCCTGCTGTGCTTTCCTATGTCATCATTTTTGATGGCAATGGAAAAAGGTCTTTCCACACACTAATCTATTTTTTTTTTTCCATTTGTTCGTTCACCAACCCAGCAGATTGTGGGCGGTGTTGAGGTACAATAATTCCACCATATATAAAAAGGCCCCCCCCCAAAACCCCAGTCCGGATGTCATGAGTAAGAACAGATGAAGAGCAGAAATTAAGATTAACACAAGTTTAATTTGATAAGTCCAATAATTCCCTAAAACATATCTCATAAAAAAGAATGATGCAGAGAAAGAAAGAAAGATTTACCAAAGACCTCCCCGGACAGACAGCTCGGGTTTCAGCAAAGCATGGCTGTCTGTCTTAACCGAGTTGTCTACCTCCTAACAGATGCCAGAGCATATTATACCCTTTCACTTCAAAGCTTACTGACTGAAGCCTCCCCATTATGCAGTCTGGCGCTGTAAAAATCAGTCAAGCCCCCCCTTGTGGTTAGTTATTATTTATACCATGCCCAAAAAGTCGGCATTATTACTTACTACCCATACAGAGCATTTACTGCTTGGCAGCTGCTGAGAACATCCTGAACATCCTGACCTGGGAATAACCCTTTCTCTCCAAAACCTGAAGCCTGCTGTGACCTCTGAACCTCTCCCTCTCAGGCTCACAATACATGTTATGTCTCAGTTTTATGGTTATACATGCGAACTGAACTAATATCATGAAAGTACATGATTTTAATTCTCAACAGTGGTAAGAACAATGTTTTTTTAACTGAAACCCTAATGCTTTAGAGCACAGTTCTATTAAATTATTTCTCATTATCTGATTCTTATGATTTGTGGGGTACCATATGTGGGAAAAAAGTGTCACTAAACTCTTTGCCACTGTGAGTGTTTTGGCTGGGTATATTTTCAACCCATTTAGGAAATGCATCTATAACCACTAAACAGTATTTCTTTCCCTGTAACCATGAAAGTTCATTAAAACTTTGCATAGTCAGAAAAATGTATGGTGTAGAAAACAGGTGATTAACCAGGATTAACCAGGTGTTTCTTCCCTCCTTTTTGACACATTCCCTTGTGTCCTCGTTTGCTGCAGTTTTGTAGAGATTATTATTATTTTTTTGTGGCAATATTGTTTATTTTCTAAATGATATATATTGTTCTGTTTAACAGATTAAAATGTCAATCTGTTGCCAGATGATGTTTTGAAACCCTCTATTTCCCATATTTTGGCAAAATGGTGAACAAACTGAATACATATTGGCTCTGTCTGTGTAGATGGTTAGTATTTTTCCTTCATGTAATTCACAGGCTCTGATGACAGCATACAGCTCTGTAGTCTGTGCTGGACATGTATGGGCGGGCCTGTGATTCTATAATTTTAGTTTCAGTGGTTACAGCATAACCAACTCTATTTTCCCCAAACTCATCTTTAGAAGCTGAATCATCCACAAAATAATTTGTGAGTTTTGTAGAATAGTTTTAAGAGCTCAACTTTTGTTTTACATGAATGCGGTTCTCCATCTTCTGCTGTAGGTAGCAGAGTGCTTGAAATTAAGTGGACCACATCTTTGTAAGGTATATTTTGGCTGTGAAAGCAGAAGTAAAGCCAGAGCAATGTGATTTGCTGTTCCTGCAGAGGTTTTAAAGCCTCTGTTTTTCTAAATTCTTATTATTTCTTTTTTATCATTATTTTATTTTATTGGGGACTTTATTTTATTTTATTTTATAAGCAGGTCCTATTACATTTAAAAATGAGATCACTATATTTGGTAGTTGCTATTATTTTAAATAATGCTTGATTTAGTTCTTATTAAAAAATATGAATGATGAACCCTCCCCCCCCCTCCCCCCCCCCCAAAAAATGAAGGGGCATATTATATCTTATAATCTTAGTTTGTCAGTTTCAGTAAGCTTTGTATTTAGTTCAAGTAACTAAAGTTTGTTTCAATTAACTCAAGTTTCTCTATTTCAGTCCAGTCCAGTAATTATGTTAAAGTTAATTTCATCTTGTGTAAATTTGAGTCTTATTCGATCATTCTAAACCTGACTGGAAAAAGTCATAAACATCAACAAACTACGTTTTAAAATCCTTTTGTTTTACCATAAAAGACTGACCTAATATTATTATGATTCAGACTGCCCCTCGAAGTCTTTAACTATTGTGCCACATATACCCTAATTTTAGTAACACATGAAACAGACATTTATTTCACAAAAACAGACAGATAAAATACAGACATTTGGCCACATAAAAGTCTAAATACCCTGTTTATCAGTATTGTCAATACAGGTAGAACCTTTGCTATCTTTATATGGTTTTTTTGGAAAAGATTCTGAAAACTTTATTGAGATATAAGTTTGGCAATAATCATCAGAACATCAGACCTTTATTAGCGCTTTTAAGGTCCCTCAAAGATGCATTACAATGAAATCAGTCATTCCCATTCACCCCACACATTCACACACTCCTTACTTACTTTTTTATAAGATGAATTTTATTTGCAAAAAAATTTTGAACATAAATTTGACTTCTATTATTCTAAAATGCACTTTGATTCCTCATAAACCCTTTTTTGTTTCCACTAGGTCTGTTTTTAACGCTTCAATTCTTTTTTATTCACCAAGAATCAATAAGGTGATCTTAGTGGGGTCCCACCTTAAAAAAGTGTTGTCTGTTGGGTGTCATGTTATCATTGTCAGGTCAGTGAGGTTCATAGGTCAGTCAGAACCTTGTTCATTTAGTCTGTGCACATAATGTTTCATAGATCCAGCCTATGATTAGTCAGCAAAACTTCCACTTATAGGAGAAAATTTATTGTTAATGAATGAGCTGCATTTCCTAGGAACACTGCAATCCCACTGTCTTCCTTTTGGATGAGCATCACCTGTTTGAAAACTGTCAGTTAAAAGGCTGCTTTTTCTTTTTTAAATCTGTTTATCCAACTGTGTGCACGCAGTGACTGAGAGGTTCCCCTTTGAAATTATAATCTAGCAAGGTTTTTTACTGTCTCTGGATCTTTTTGAATGCATAATCTCCAGTTTTAAGATCCCCCTGTAATTGTAGGATTTCAGTGGACTAAGTTACCTGAAAATTCTTATTTTTATGCCATGTTTTACATATTTCTCCGGCCCCTTCACATAATTTTCCATAAACTTTACATCTCCTCTTAAGTTTTATATTTGCTTTGTTCTTTCCCTATTTAAATTAGATTAGTTTAAAAACTATGAATGTCCTGAACAGAAGTTTTCACTGGCATGAGATCAAGGAGAGGACATTAAACACGCCCTCTACTGCGGCTAGTCCGCAGCGGTGTTAATTTTCAGGGATGAAACCCGTCCTGTATCTCCTAGATCACCAGTGCGTCTTTCTATTCAGGTAAAATAAAACACAGGAAACCAGCAGAATCTTGCTATGATTCTTCCCAAAATGCTTAGTCTCCAAACACACACAACACATTCATTCAATTAGTACTTTGACTAGTCCACTTTTCCCCACAGTTGCTTACGGCCACCGAAACCTGTTTTATGAGCTCTTTTGTTATTTAACACTTATTTCATTCCCTTTACGGCGGAACGCTACCAACCAAATTATCCATTTCCCTTATGGCGGAACTACCCAGTCGTTTCTGATCCCCTTTACAGCGGGATCCTACCTAATTTATCGCTATTCCCTTCCGGCGGAATAATACCTATCCAATTGCTGTCTCCTTACGGCGAGACACTACCAACGACTGTTTTAAGTAATTATTACAACACAATTTCTCACCTCTGAGCTGACTTCAGTGACTCTTTCGGACCCCAAGAGTCACCAGGCGTCGAGTGAAGCAATAATCTACCGGCCCGATGCGAATTCACCCATCGGGTCTTTGGACCACCGTCCTGGGGCGGACCTCCAGTAGCGCTTCCTCGGCGTCAGGTGATCCCCGGGATCCTCAGGTCACTGTAAAAGATAGATAAGTTAGATTACAACATCCAGTTCGAAGGACCAATTCAATGTTAGGTATTAAGTATCAAATAGTCAAGCTCAGAAGGAACGACACATGAGTCTCTGTTAATCTTGCAGCAAGATGGTAGCCCACTCTGCGGTGCAACTACAAAGTGTTGGCACCATCTCTCTTTATTTATATATGTGGTTCACACACACAGTTCAACAGACATTCCAAGCATTTAGGGGGTGTGTGTGTGTCTGTGTGTCTGTTGTGTGTGTGTGGGGGGTCAGAAGGGTTAGGGTGCAGGTGTTTTGCTTTTAAACAGAGAGGGAGTGGGGACTGGTACAAGCAGCCCCCAGATGTTGCTGATAGTAGCATAACTCACTCCTCTTCCTGGGAAGGAAGAGTGATAAACAATACAAAAGTTTTCAAACCCTAACAGTAATCACACTGGTCTACAGTGGACTACAAAGTGTGATTCCTCGACAGGGTTTATTATACAGAAGAGTGAACAGACATTCAAGGTTACACAAAAGGGAGTGTGAATGGACTTCAGGGATTCTCGGCTAGGGAGTAGATACAGAAGCAGCTGCATTTACAGACCAGAGTAACAATCTCAGTACAGACTGTTCCAGAACACAGAGTCACATCTGCAGGTGTGACTTTAGAATAGATATGAAATATATATATATGAGTGATAATAATAAAGATCAATGTATTATTCATCAACCTAACACTGACCATCTGTGAACCTTCTGTTTGGGTTCCTACAGAACAGGACCAGTACCAAGAGGCCTTCCTCTGCACCTACAGGGGCTTCATCAGACCCGGTGACATCATCAGCAAACTGCAGCACAGATATCCTTAAACACGTATTCCTATTTTCTAGTCACGGTTCCAGCACTACACAGTTCCACTCTGCTCTGCCACCGCCACAGCTTTCGGTTTGACCCGTTTCGACCTTTGTGGTTCTTTATATTTTTGCAGTTGCTCTCCAGTTTTTGGAGCTTTTCCTGCCACTCAACATACATGTAATTCTCCCCGCTGGCTCGGTGAACACTTCCTCCTGCCGCTGACATACTGCTGACCACACCCACGGTCAATCAGTGAACAGCAGTCTGTTCACGTTACATTTCGGCCCTACCCAGTCCTAATGGGACCTGCTAAGAGCAGGTACCAAGAACGCCATTATCTGAAACGGCTGCAAACTGCCGAGTGAAGTGGAGCAGGCCAAAGTGGAGCTCATGGAAAAGGGGCATTAGAGAACACCCGAGGAACTCATCCAGCCAGGTGGTTTCAACTTGTCAAAACCAAAGTCTTTGTCTCTACTTTCATTTGACTCCTTAACCATCAACACATACAGAAGCCTCAGAGAAAGAACCCCTGCAGACCTGACGGCTGCCAAAAGCACCTTCCAGCTGCTGGTCAGAGTAGTGGACAACCTCAGGTGAGACATTCAGATCTAACCCAAACCTTTTCAAAACGTATTTAGATGGACTGCTGACAGACTCTGTAGCTTCAGGGCTCTGACTGATGATGATCTGTGGTGTCTGAACCTGGTTCAAAATGGGATCTGTAGAATGGTTTGGGACCAGACCTCTGGTGCTGGTTTCCTGAAACCGTTTCTGTTCTTCTCAAGCTGTCTTTTTCTGAATAATGCTGCAGTGTTGTGGAGCTGGAATCTGATTTGCTGCTGCTGCTGATAGACCTGGTGTTCCGTCTTCTGATTGGTGGAGAGCTGGGAACAGCCCATGTGCTGCACTCAAACATCCTGTCCAAGATGGAAAAGAGGTGGAAGCTGATTGACTCCCCTCAGTCACTCCGCCCTCTTGCAGCCAAAGGCGTAGCTGCCAGGTAACCCCTCCCACCTGACTGGACAGGTCAGCACATGCTGCATTGTGATTGGTTGTTTCTCACCTGTAGTTCTTCTCCTGACAGACCAGGAACTTTGCTGGACTTCAGGAGTCAGGATTTAGCTGAACAGCTGACTCTGATGGACTCAGACCTCTTCTGCAAGATTGAGGTGCAGATCTGTCTGTCCTTACCCGTGACTCTGCCTCACCTGTCTGTATCTCACCTGTCTGTCTCACCTTTGCAGCTCCCAGAGGTGCTGTTGTGGTCCAAAGAACAGAATGAGGAGAGGAGTCCACACCTGACAGAGTTCACACAGCACTTCAACAACGTTTCCTTCTGGTACGTTTTGCAAAGAGTGATTTTAGACTGCAGTCTGCTGTAAAATAGAGAGGTTCCCTCTGTAATTCCCTCTGTGGTTCCCTCCGTATTGCACAGCTAATACTTTACCTCTTTCTAGGGTTCGTTCAGTCATCATCCTTCAAGATAAACCTCATGACAGAGAGAAGCTGCTGTTGAAGTTCTTGAAGGTCATGAAGGTAACCCCTGATGATATGAAGGAGGCAGAGTATCTTCTTGTTGTTCCTTCAGCTTTTATTCTCTTCTTTTATTTGTTAAACCATACTATGCTGTGTCCCTGCAGCACCTGAGGAAGCTGAATAACTTCAACTCCTATCTGTCGATACTGTCCGCCCTTGACTCCGCCCCCCTGCGACGTCTTGACTGGCAGAGAAACACGTCTGAGGTCCGGCTGTGCTGCTTGGTCTTATCTGCTCTATGTTTAGATCACATCTGGGCTTTGATTACATTTTTATATTTCTTTGTTGTCAGACTCTGGAGGAGTTCAGCTCCCTGATCGACAGCTCATCATCATTCAGAGCCTACAGAGCAGCGCTGGCTGAGGTGGAACCTCCCTGTATACCCTACCTGTAGGTTAATACTCCAAAGGCTTTAGGTCAACAAGAAACTACCACTCACCTGTGGTGTTATACCCTGTGTTATACCATCTTTCTCTCTGACCTGCCCTACGTTTAGGGGGTTAATCCTACAAGACCTGACCTTTGTCCACCTGGGCAACCCTGACACCTTGATGACATCACAAGGTCCAACGGTGAACTTCTCCAAATGTTGGCAGCAGTTTAACATCCTGGACACTCTGAGGAGCTTCCAGCAAGTGTGAGTACAACCTGTAGTGCAGTCTAGAATGTGATTTCTGGGGCAGTCAGTAGTATTACACTTAGGTCAGTGCGCAGCATGACTGTCGTGTCAACTGCACTACAGTCTGAGTTACCCTTCGCACAGTGTGTGCTCCTCTGTTGTGTGTGTAGCGTGGCCCTCCATACAGCGTGGAGCCCTCTGTGTGGTCTGGATAGTGACCTGTAGCATTGGTTCACCCTTTTTAAAGTGTGATCTCTGACCCTTTTCTCACTCCATCAATCTATCTATCTATCTATCTATCTATCTATCTATCTATCTATCTATCTATCTATCTATCTATCTATCTATCTATCTATCTATCTATCTATCTATCTATCTATCTATCTATCTATCTATCTATTTATCTATCTATCAGTGTGTACAATTTCTGTTTACTCAGGGTGTTCTTCTGTGCAGGCGGTACTCTCTGCAGCGTGATGATGACATCATGTCGTTCTTCAATGACTTCAGCGATCACCTGGCAGAGGAGGCTCTCTGGGAACTCTCCCTCAGGATCCGCCCAAGAAACGCTTCTCGAACTAATCAGAGATGAGCTGTGGAGGAACAGCGACCAATCAGGAAGCAGGAAGACTTTTTCGTATGGCTGCATCTAACCCAGTCACTGACAGGATTAACCTGTGGTAAACTGGACAAAAACCTGTTTCCTCCAGAAGAAACATTATATGGGCTTTATATATCTGGTCCTGACCTAAACTGAACTGGTACCAAACTGGACCACTCCCAGCAGGATTCACACATGTGCTGATGTGAGTGATTTAAGGTCTGGGTTCAGATAGATGGGCCAAGTGGGCGTGGCTTCTTTCACTGATGTTCAGACTGGGTCTCAGTATAACGCCAGTGTGTGAAGTGAAGATGTTCTCCACCTGCTTCACCGGGTTTCAGAGTCTACTCAGAGGGACCCATTTAACAGATCTTTTAAATGTTTGGAAATTTTTTTTTATCTTCTCACCGTCAGTCTCACCTGCAAACGCATCTGACCTCACCTCTAAGCGCACCTGAGCAGCTTCAATGAGAAGCCGGATGAGGCCATCCAGGAGCTTTTAGCTGGCCGGGCTGCACAAATCAGTTATTGATCACATCATCAGATGATCAGAAGAAAACATACAGTTCTATGGTAAATATAGCTGATTAGTTTGTTTGACAGGAAATATGAAGAGGAGCAGCAGCAGCCCAGCTGGATGAAGGAACCCATCCATCATCTTCCGCTTATCAGGGGCTGGGTCGTGGGGGCAGCAGGCTAAGCAGAGAGACCCAGACTTCCCTCTCCTCAGTCACTTGGGCCAGCTCATCCAGGGGGAGCCCAAGGCATTCTCAGGCCAGCCGAGAAACATAGTCCCTCCAGCGCGTCCTGGGTCTTCCTCTGGGCCTCCTCCTAGTGGGACGTGCCTGGAACACCTCCTGAGGAAGGCGT
Source organism: Crenichthys baileyi (assembly GCA_036173005.1). Classification (NCBI taxonomy): domain Eukaryota; kingdom Metazoa; phylum Chordata; class Actinopteri; order Cyprinodontiformes; family Goodeidae; genus Crenichthys; species Crenichthys baileyi. Next base: position 35,682 of record JAHHUM010000409.1, on the reverse strand, counting down.
CCAGGAGGCATCCTAACCAGATGCCCGAGCCCCCTCAACTGACTCTTCTTGACGTGGAGAAGCAGAGGCTCTACTCTGAGTCCCTCCCGGATGACCGAGCTTCTCACCCTATCTCTAAGGGAGTGCCCAGCCACCCTGTGGAGGAAACTCATTTCGGCCACTTGTATCCAGGATCTCGTTCTTTCGGTCATGACCCAAAGCTCATGACCATAGATGTAAGGAACCCTATCCACATTCATCAGGAGGTTCTTTTAAACTTTTTACTACTGGTTTCTCCTGCATCACGAGTCTCTTATGTCAGAGCTGAATATCTGTCAGCGCTCTTTAAAGCTAATCTATTATTGGTTCAGCCCAGCACCTGATGAGCAGGATGTGAGCGGCTGGTTTACTTGGACTCTGACTGTAAACCTATAAACTAAGGCAAACCAGTCCGATTCAGTTCAAGTCCGACAGAACCAGAGTAAAGGTGACAGAGCAGGAACTTGTGTTCAGGATGGTCGACTGAGCTTTACTGGGACAATGTCCACACACCTGGACACACACATACTGAATAACACACCTGGACACACCTGTATACAAACATGTGGAAACACACTTGGACACATACCTGTGAGCACATGGGGACACACACACCTCGACACACAACTGAACACACATCTGTCCACAAACATGGTGAACTAAACACACACCTGGACACACCCAGGTAATACACTAAATGACAGATGAGGTGTGAGGAGCTATTGTGGAGAAGATGATTTTAGAGTTGAATCAAGCAGGAGCTCTGAACTCTGACTTTCTTTATGAGAGCAGCTGGATGAATAAATGATCTAAGCTGTAAAAGATGAGTTCTGTTCTCTTCAAAGTTCAAAACATCAGATGGACGTTACTGACAAATTGCTTCTCTGTTTAGATCTTTCTGTATAACCGACTCTGTTTCCATGGTTACCCGAGGCCCAGCTACAGAGCACCGAGCGGACCAATCATCAGGCAGAACGACGAGGAGTATCTAGTTCTCAGGCAGCCAGCAGTCCTGGGTCTTTGATACCCTGCACCTAAACCAGGTGTTAACCTCGGCTATAATGCAAAACATCCATAAGTCATGAGAAGGTGCGTTAGATGCTGAGGAGATCATGAATGGTAACAGTGTGATCAGGACCAGTCAAAATGTTGCATCCGTGGGGGTAATCACAGTGTGGCAAATGGAGTATGTAAGAAGAACTAGAAAAATTTGCATTTCCTGCGAAAATGCAGTGTGAATGCTGTAAGCTAAATTTTTAGCTGAAAGCTAGCAGAAAGAAGCTGAAATTTACTGCAGGAAATCTGCCGAAATCTGATAAATTAGTAGAAATAGCAGAAACATTAGCAAGAAAAACTGTCATCTGATCTGTTTAAGCAGGAAGACTATTAGCTATAAAACAGCTCAACAATGTAAAGTTACCTCAAAACTACTTGTTGAAAGAGTTGTTGAAATGCAAGAACTGACAAAAACTTTAAAAAAGCAGGAAAAAAGGTGCCATAGATGAGCTAAAAAAGCATAGACCAAAGCAAAAATATAGCCAAAAATTTTGAAGTCAGTGCTAAAATCATAAAAAATAGGAGAAATTTCAGAAAAAAAAGAAACTAACAACAAATACGCTGAAAGAAAAACAAAAACAAACGGAAATTGCCTAAAAAAACGCAAAAGTGTTCTTCAGCTAAGGAGAAAAAAGGGAGAAAGAGAAGTTTACAATTCAACATTAGCTTTTGGCTATCGTAGCAGGGAAGGCGATATTAATTTAACCATCTCCAAAAAAAAGAAATGTATAAGCAAAAAATTACTCAAATCCCAAATGCTTATACAGCATATATTAAAGGGTCTATGAAAGCGCAAAAACACCCAGACACAAAAAAAAAAAAACAAAAAAAGAAGAAAAAGATGGGGCCGGGGCGGTGAAGAGAAGGGGGGGCGGGGGGCCCCCAAAAGCACAAACGGTGGGCAACAGGAAAAAAGGGTAAAAAAGGTTAAAGCTTCTAACCAAAAACCCTGGTCCGCATCCGGCAGTCCCCCAAAAAAAAGAGTCAAGAGAGGTTAAAGGGGCCCAACAAGGGCCCTGCCTTTTCCCCCCCCAAAAAAAAGGGGGGGTCCCAAATAAACCCAAAAAGGGAAGGGGAAAAGGGGGAAAAAAAGGAGAGAAAGGAAAATAACCACCACAAAGGTCCCAGCAAAAGTTTTTTAAGACCAATGCTGCAATTTTCATTTGGAAATGAAGACATTTTTTTTTTGAGGGTATGTTAGGTGTTATTTTGAAGTCAGTAATTGTTATTTAGGTTGGGATACTTCCACTAGAAAAAAAGAACCGCTTGCTATTCTAAAATCTTTGGTATGCTATTATCAGCAAAAAAAAATCAATACAAACTATGGAATGCTGAGGCTTTTTTTTTGAAAGTTTTTAGTAAGCCTTATTTGAAAGGACCCCGCATAGTCCCCTTTCCAACACTGGGGTGAATCCAACGAGGTAAGCCCGGGCCCCGCAATGATATAAGTTTAAAATGTAAAAGGCTTTTATTTGTAGAGATGTTTTGTCTTATTTTTAAATCCGCAAGGGTTTCCTTTCAGGTCGGGTATTAAGTTAGTTGTAAAATCTTGTCTATGCTATTTTCAGCTAAAAAAAACATTAGTAAGTTTTGGGAAGGTTGAGGTTTTATTTTTAAAGTTTCGTAAGCCTTTTTTAAAGGGGTGACCGGGCCTATTTCCCACACTGGTGAGCTCCAACATTGTGTGAAGCCCCGTGCTGCAATTTTTTATTTTTTAAAATTTGAAGGCTTTTAATTTTTGTAGAGCAGTTTTGTCTTTTTTTGAAAATCTAGCAGGGTTGCCTTTCAAGGCTGGGTTATTTCCATAGTCATATACAAAATTTTTGCTTGTCTGAAATCATTTTTTTATGCTATTATCAGTTAAAAACAACATCTGTAAATGGAAGGTTTTAGGTTTATGGAAAAAAGGCATTTTTTTTTGTAGAGTTGTGTAGGTCTTATTTTGAAAAATTAGGGGTTGTAAATGACTGACTTTTTTGGATAGTCATGGAAGCTTTTGGTGGCTCACCCTCGAGCCCCTCTCTGTCAGAGGGGTTTCTTTAGTCAGGGGAGCGGTTCGTGTATGGGGTTAATGAGGCCCAAAGCTGCTGTTTCTCATCAGCAGCACCCCACTCTTGTTGCCCCGGCCTGGCTTTATAACATGGAGGCGCTCTCCCCAACTGCTGGCCATAACTCGGAACCGTAGGGGCTATCGAGCATCTTGGGCCGTTTTTCCTCAGAACGGACAGGGGAAAGGAATATTAACACTTTTTTTGCTGAAAATTAATAATAAAAGGGACAACACTTTGGGGAAAAGAAAGGAAAAATGGAGAAAAAAAAAAAAATGCCCCGAACATGCTCCGAAAAACACTCTAATAGCTCGGAAAAATATAAGGGGGTAGTTTGATTATGCACCGTATGAATCACAGGCCTTGCTGAACAATTTGGAGCTTTCCCAAATTTTTACAAAAAACTGTCGGGGGGATGTGGCCTGTGAAAAAGTGGATCATTTTGACCATTTTGAACCAGAGTGAAGGTGAATTTTTCACTCTCAAACAAATCTACGTCACGAGTAAACGATGAAAGGTATTTTTTGCTCAGATTTTTTCTGAAATTCCTATAGATTTCCTAAACAGGGTGGGTTGACTTTGGGTTGCTTTGGGGCGTGTTGCCGAAAAACTGTTTGGCCCACATCAATGAGGGTGACATTTTCCTGATCGTGAAAGAGCATCCTAAGAAGACGGAATAATAAAGAATAAAGAGAAACAGGATCTCAATAGTGTGAATGCCTTCAGCATTTACACTATAATAATAATAATAATGAATAAAGAAAAACAGGAACACAAGAAGTGTGAATGCCTACTGCATTCACACTAATAAAAGGAAATACAGACGCCTGGAGTTCAGAGTAAGATCTCCCACAATGAGGCAGTGAAGCTTCTCTATGTGAGTGAGCCACACATATCACACATCTTCACACTATTCAGTTCAGCTTTATTTCTGTAGCGCCAATTCACAACACATGTCGTCTCAAGGCTCTTTACAAAGTCAATTCAATCCAATCATTCAGATTCCCAGTCAGGTACATACATTCCAATTAATCCTAACTATGAGTCAGATTCTGTTATTTATTCAAATTGGATAAAAAGTTTTTCTATCTAAGGAAACCCAGCAGATTGCATCCAGTCAGTGACTTGCAGCATTCCCTCCTCCTGGATGAGCATGTAGAGACAGTGGACAGTCACTGGCGTTAGACTTTAGCAGCAATCCCATACTGAGCATGCCAGGAGCAACAGTGGAGAGGGAAAACTCCCGTTTAACAGGAAGGAAAACCTCCAAGCAGAACCAGAACCAGGCTCAGTGTGAGACTGGCCACTGCCACGAACGGATCTGGGGAGTTAGATGAGAATCAGAGCCGAGAACAAGGAACAAAGAAGCATGATCCAGGAGTACTTTCTTTGGGAAGGAAAAATGTTAATGGTATCGAGCCTACCTTTAGTGTTTTTTTTAATCTGCGGAACGAAAAAACAGAAAAAGTAAAAAACATTAATGGGTATTGCTCCATTATGTACAGGCTAAACACAGGAGTCAGGCCAGCATGTAGCTTCTAGGGAAAAAGAGAAGAGAGAGAACATAAAGTTTAAAATGCTGAAAATAACAGGCAAATAATGCAAAATGGAGAGGTAGTGTGAGGAGTGTTAGCGATGAGGGTTGAAAGTGGTCATTATGTCCTACAGCAGCCTAGGCCTATAGCAGCATAATACACAGATTAGCTCAGGATAACTAAGCCACGCTAAACTATAAGCTTTATCAAAAAGGAAAGTTTTAAGGCCTAGCCTTAAAAGTCGACAGGGTGTCCGCCTCACGGACAAAACTGGGAGCTGGTTCCACAGGAGAGGAGCCTGATAACTAAAGGATCTTCCTCCCCATTTCTAGTCTAGAGACATCTAGGAACCACCAGTAAACCTGCAGTTCTGAGAACGAAGTGCTTATGTTAGCAACGTATGGAACAATCAGATTCTCTGATGTATGATGAGCTAATCATATAAGGGCTTTATATGTTAGTAGGAGAAATTTTAAATTCTATTCTGGATTTAACAGGGAAGCCAATGAAGTGGAGCTAAAGTAGGGGAAATATAAATCCTCTTTTAATTTCATCAGAACTCTTGCCTGAGCATTTTGAACAGCTGAAGGCTTTTAACTGCATTTTTGTGGGACATCCTGATAGTAAAGAATTACAATAGTCAGCCTTGAAGTAACAATGCATGGATAGTTTTTCAGCGTCACTCCTGGACAGGATATTTCTAATTTTGGCATGTCTGGGAGGTGAAAAAAGGAAATCCTAGAAACCTGTTTAAGATGGGATTAAATGACATGTCTGGTCAAAAAATAAACACCAAGGTTTTTTTACTTATTATCGGAGGTCAATTGAATGCCACCAGGTTAAGTGATTGACTAAAGAGGTCTTTTTAAGGATCGCGTCCAAAGTGACAACTTCTGTCTTGTCTGAATGTAGAAGCAGAAAAATTTAAAGTCATCCAAGTGTTTAGGTCTTAAGAACATGCTTGAGTCTATCTAACTGGTTGGGCTCATCAGGATTTATGGATAAGTAAAGCTGAGTATCATCAGCGTAACAGTGAAAATTTATTCTATGCTGCCTGATAATTTGACCTATTGGAAGCATATATATAGTAAAGAGAATTGGCCCAAGTACTGGAACTGTCAGCTGCCTTTGTAATTTAAGATTTATTACAGGCACAGCTTTAACATCATGTATATGTATTAGGAAACACCCACAAAGCAAGCTGTCCTGTGGGATCAAGGGAAATGGCCACCCTGGAAATAAATTAACTCAAAACAAAGATGCGTTTTGAGTGCATTTTACTAAATTCTTAGGATTAATACAGCAACAAAATGATCATGGATTGATTAAAAGTTAGATTAATGAATTAGAACCAGCCTTTAACCTGAACTTTCTGAGTCAAATTTGAAACTTACATAACCCTTAATTGTTTTTATTTTTTACACACTGACCAATGTGTTTGTATTTTGTACTTTTATCACAAAATATCTCCTCCTAAAACGTTGTAGTAAAGCAGGTTACCCTGTCAAATTTACCAGGTAGAAATTTACCAGGTAGGTCCCACTGAATGAGTTTGATGAGAGAGGAAATTGCAAACATTCTCCTGGCGCCTGGTGGCAGCCATAGAGACATAGCAGTTAAAGGTATGACATCGATTGACCTGCTCTGTTTAGATCAAATTGAAGCAAGTATTGGTATTATAGGATTTTAAATTCAGAAATGTTACCTTGGGCCACACACTATACCCTGTAAAAAAAAAATTTCAGGGGGGGTCTTTTCTGTCCAGAGGACAAATGGCAGGTGCTCTAGCACCACCTAGTGTCTATGTCTGTCTGTGCACGTCCCTATACTTGGACATACAGGACTTAATTATTCAGTTTGTGTGGTCACTGTGGGCAGGATGGAATAATGGAACATGTCAGAAATATGAGCAAGAAAGAAGATGAAAAGATTAAACACAATATATACATTACAAAGCAATTTAGCTAGAAAACGTTTAAAAAGTATTCAATTTTTTAAAACAAAATGAATTTATATAATTTGATTATATAGAATGTACACACACCCTAGAGAAATGAAACCATGAGGAAGCCCACCACCAGCTGGTGGCGGTAATACACACTTTCAGTTTTTGCCAAACACCAATAACCCCAGAAGAAGAAAGAAAAACGAAGAAGAAAAGCGACACTGACTGTCTACAGCGACTGAAAACTAAAACGGATCGGTATGTTCGATCCGGAACGGAACAGTCGAATCGGTACCTGAATGACGCCAGCAGGTGACCCGCGGCGCCAAGTGGAAAGAAGGCAAGTCTCGCGAGAGTAGAATGCTACAAGCTAATACCAGCAGCAGAAGCGTTTATCCCGCAGAACCAAACCGAACTGCCGTCTCTGCGCCTGCGCCAGGCTGCAGGTTCTGTTCCAGACAGTAATCTGAACCCCGTTGACAGAACAGGACCATTCAGAATCGGTTCGGATCTAAAACCACACATGGATCCGGAACGGAACCAGGCTCTAATGTAGAGAGTTCGGATAATTAAAACCCAGATTCTCATTTTTAAACCTGTTTCTGTTTGCTGACATGTAAAAATGTTCAGTATATTTTATTGTTAACCAGGTTAATATCAGGGTTTGGACTTTTTAGCTAGATGTTTTGTATTCATCTTAGTTGTGGTTTTCAGTTTCGGTTTTCTTCTGCCCCCCAGTGTGCTCTCCTCGCTCCTAGTTCCCTTGGCGTTGCTTTCCTGTTTATTTTCTTAGAATGGTTTCCTTATTATTATTATTATTATTATTCATAGTTCCCTGGTCACTTTGCACTCTTATTTATTAGTTTCTTTTCTGTTTCTCCTCTTTCATTTGTTTCCCCCTTTTAGTTATTACTCGGTTTAAGTTCCCTATATTCTCCAGTTCTTCTTAGCTTTGTCCCTCTAGTTCATCTTTTTTCTCCAGCCTCTCCTTTATATGTTAGCTTTAGTTATTCTAAACTTTTATTTTAGTCCTCGTTTCCTCTGCTTCATTCTTAGTTTTGTTCTATCAGTATTGGTTTAGGTTTTTTTTACTTTTGTAGTCAGGGTTTCCTCATGGTTTCTGTTTTGCTAAGTTCTTAGGTTGTTGTGTTTCCTTCAGTTCATGTTTATCCTTGATTCTTATGTTTTATTTTTTATCTTGGTTTATAGTTTCACTTAGGTCTGCTTACTGTCTTGTCTTCAGTCCCTTTCCTCATGCTTTATTTAGTTTTATTCGGTTCACCTGCTCCCTCTGCCTTCCTGCCTCCTTGTCTCACCTGTTCTTAGTTCCTTTGATTACCTGCCTTTGTTCTCCCTCAGTATATTAGTTGGTTTTGTTTCAGTGTCCTTTGCTGGTTCCTCTCGTTCACTACCCTATGCACTACCCTCATCCATGCCATGTGTTCCTGTAGTGTCTTTTGTAAGTTTTGGATCTCGACTCTGGTCAGTACCTGCAGTGTTTTTGTTATGTTTTAATAAAGCTCAAGATTATTTCGCAGTGCTGCTGCCAAGCTCTTGCCTGCGCTTCGGTCCACCCACAAACTGCAATGTGACAGTCAAAACCGGTCCAGAACTATAACAACAGCACTGATCCAGGTCAAGCATGGGCCGGCTTTAAAAGAAAGTATTTAGGTACAGGGGTTGGACAATGTCAGCATACCACCAAGAAGGACGAACCACATCCAACAGGATTAACTGTGGACGCAAGAGGAAGCTGTCTGAAAGGGATGTTCGGGTGCTAACCCGGATTGTATCCAAAAAAACAATTAAAACACGGGATGGCCCCAAATCACGGCAGAATAAAATGTGCACCTAAACTCTCCACCAGTTCTCCACCAGAACTGTCCGTCGGAGCTCCACAGGGTCAATATTACACGGCCAGCTGCTATAGCCAAACCTTGGGTCACTCATGCAAATGCCCAAACCTGTTTCAATGGTGCAAAGGGAGCGCAAATCTTGTTCTGTGGACAATGGTGGAAACAATGTATTGGTTCGATGATGAGTCAAACCTTTACTGTTTTCCCACATCCAAGGAGAGTTACGGTGGGGAGGACGCCCCAAAGAAGCGTACCAACCCAGACCGTGCATGCACAGAGTGAAGGATGGGGTGGATCAGCTGATGGTTTTTGGGCTGGCATATCATGGCATTCCTTGTTGCGCCCAACACTTGTGCTAGATGGGCTCGTGCACAAGACACTAGAGAACCATCTTGAGGACCATGTGCATACCAATGGTTCAAACATTGTACCTGAAGGCGCGTCTGCACGTGTATCAAGGATAGACATGCACACCACAATACACCAGCAGAGAACCGCGTCGCGTGAATAAGATCGGTTTGTTGAACATGAACGTGAAGTTTGAACAGCTCCCATGGCCTGCACAGTCACCAGCGATCTAAATATTATTGAAGCCACTTTGGGTGGTTTGGAAGGAGCGAGTCAGGGAAAACGTTTGCGCTAACACAACCACCACAGGTATACAATGAGTAGTGAATGAGTCACTATCCTGCAAGAAGGCATTGCTTAAAATCCTTCTGACACTGTGCATGACTTAGTAATCTGTCATTCCCAAGACGAATTGAAGCTGTATTGCCTGCACAAAAGGATTGGCCCTACACTATACTAATAAAATGATTGTGGTCTAAAAACCAGGTGTCTTCAGTTTCATTGTGCAACCCCGTAGGTTATAACAAAACACATACAGGGTATGAATGATTGTTTTCAGGGGGTTGGTTTACCCAATGCAGGTGACAGTCCACTACCCAGTGCCATAGGGGGGTTCACTGATTGTAAATTAGTGACAGGTGCAATTTAAATGGACAGCTCATCAGGGGGGATTGTTAGGAATTGGGCTACATTGGATATTGGCGAACATTTGGGGAAAACCTGGTCTGAGACGGAGAGACGGCATCCATCCCAAGTTGGATGGAGAAGCTCTTTTCTTATTCCTAGGAATAATGGCAGAATGTTATAGTTGTCCAAACGCTCTGACAAGCACAGTGTTCAGACCAGGAAGCAGGGTAGGAGTTAACACTCCGTACTCTGCAGCTTCTGTACTGTACCCACCCATTACCCCTATTAAGACAGTGTCTCGCCCCACGCCGAAAATTAAATAGATTAAAAAATCTAAAAGAGGAAAATCAGGAAAATCTCATAAAAATGAAACACCAACTCAGAATAAAAAATAAAAGTAATAACAATTAAATTGGGGCTTTAATTGGAACATAGATCTCTCTCTTCAAAAAAGACTTTGCTATTTAGTGACAGGATTTGTGATAATCAGATATGATTTATTTTGCCTCACAGAAACTCGGCTGCAGCAGAGGATTATGTAACTATAAATGAGCAAACTCCTACTAATATTTAAATTTTCACATTCCTCGAAATATGGGCTGAGGAGGAGGAGTAGCAACCATCTTTCAGTGCCGACTTTATTGATTAGTCCCAAGACCAATCAATTGCTACACTCTTTTGAATATTAATCCTTAGTTTTCCATATCCAAACTGCAAAGCACTAAAACCACATGCTGTTTGTTGTTTTTGTACCGTCCACCAGGCCCTTACTGCTCAATTTTTAGATCACAGCAGTTTCAGATCTCTTGTTTATCTGATTTAGTGGAAATACAGATAACTACGTAATTAGTCTAGTGGGGGATCTGACATACAAAACAAGTTCATGTTGAAAACTGAAGTGGATAGGCTTAAACTTATACCCTTTAATGGGTACTCTTAGAACTTACAATTGCGCTTACTCACAACACATAACAAGCTACCCCACGATTTGTCTTCATTCTCGGCCCATGATAGTGCTGGACACTATGGATTGAGGTAGAAGACATAACAATATTTTCTCACAAACACCTAGTACTGTCCTGGACCATTTTTTAAATAAACCTACATCTGAGTTTAGATTGTAACAGAGTACTATCAATACCTGAACAGACAATAGGTTCCATATCTATAGTAGATCATTAATCAGACGAATAATGCTGTAAAAAAACCTTTAAAGAATCTGTTCCACTTTTAATTTGTATGGCATTTATCACAGACAAGATCACACAAAAAAACAAAAACTCACCACCACCCCCCCACGCCCCGCCCCCCCCCCCCCCCCAAACTAAAAGATGGACAGATGGAGAGGCAAAATAATTCGTGTCATTCTGTCCCACCAGTATCTCTTATGTCATAGTGAACAACGAGAAGGTCGATTAGTGGTAATGTAGGTATCCTGTCATTTCATTGCGTGGGAAATCGATGTAGAAAAGTGCAGCATCACCGCTTGAAAAAGAACGGGAAATTATACATCGGGAGGGCGGCCTCCCGGTGTATTCAGAGCTGCGTGACTTTAAAGAACCATGTTAGAAAATTGGAGCGAATATGGACGCTTCTACACATTACCTAGAGGATGACCACATATGGCATTGAGTGTAAAGACAGAACAATATTCTTCATTAACCCTGTCCTGTCTGACCATTTCTTATACCTTGAGTTTAATTGTACTGAGTAATAACTATGGCCATACTTGGCCTCTTGTCTCCCTTTTACAGCATCAAGTAGTGAAAAGTTGAAAAATTAATTTGTACTTCTGCCTACCTCAATAAAATCTATTACATGCAATCAATAATAACTGGACATGTAAACATTATTAGTTAAGTTTAGCCAACTTTCCTTTTCAGTTTCTTATCCTCCCTTCTATTCTTACCTCTGTTGTATTTGATTGTGTATCCCTGCAATGCTCCTCGTTATGCACAGGGTGCCTGAGTGTCTGTTGACTGGAAAGCTCTTATATAAAATAACCTGACTGACTAAATCGTAAGTTACAATTCGCACCTGGCATTTTATTGCTTTTAATTCCATCAATTATAATCAACTGTATCATTAATCGCAACTACTACTTTTGGTGGAACAAGTTTAATATAGGACATATTTTAATCTGTCAGAAGGCGATGGTAGATTTATTCTGTTCAAATTATATAAAGTTAACAGCATTTTTGCCTCCTGCTGTAAGTCTTAACTGATGTGAAAGTGGTTTTCCAAGTTTAAATCACTGCAAATTAATGGTTGTAAAGTTTTCAAAAAAATCATCCTGTGGAGCAGATAAATATGAGTCTACTGGTCGAGTAAATCTTAATTTGAATATTGGTTGGAAGCCGTTGCCTTAAAATTGTCCACATTATCTTTCTGAGAAATGTTTTTTCCTTTCCAGCTGGCTAAAAGAGTTTTTCCACAATCTGCTGCTGCCAATCTAGAATATGCTGATGTTAATTTATCGGTCACAGAAATTAATCTTCATCCCTCAAACTTTTGAAATACTGCGTATAGCAATACTTAATCCAATTAATTCCACAATAATAGGCTAGAGAAAGAAATACTGATCAGTTATCTTTATGTGTTTTCCACAAGGAGTAAGAGAAAAATAAGGACGTTGTATTTCAGTTTAAAGTTTCATCAGCTTGGATGACTTTGCCTCATATCATCTTAGAACTTATTTCTACCTGTCTATGCAGGATGTTACTGTTATTGTAAAACATCTGCTCTCTTGCTTTCAGTAAGAATCGCGAAACTTACAAGGTCATTTATTGGACTTAATCCTCACAGAGATGTGAACATGAACTCTGTATGTGTGGTTTACTGATTGGTGGCTTGAGTCAGAGTGTCGATGCAGGTTGGTCTATGCTGGTGGTTTGATGATGGTTGTGTCGTGATCTATGTGGTGTGAGAGGTGTGTTTTGTGGCGTGTCTTGAGAATATTATGGGATTATCTGTGTGATTTTTTTCATATGTTGTTTTATTCTTTTACTTGTTTTTATCTTCTGTTCGCTGCAAGGAACTGGTCAAAAATGAGGATGGTGCATCTCAAGCGGTTACCCTTGAAATACTCAGTCTTGTCAGTGACGCGCCGGATTTCACTTTTATTCTTTCCATACCTCGATTGGTCTCTTTCTGTGTGGTGTAGGCATCAAAAGGGTCAGAAGTATGTGTTCATTTAATTGTGAATGTAAGTATTAAATCTGAACATAGATTAAACTTTTTAAAATTGGTTCAATTACATTTGAACACGTAAATGAGTCCTGTGGAAAAACTCACTCCGCATCTGTTAGAAGGCTTAAATGAAATTGATGAAACACAAAAATGCAGGGCATTGTTATGTCTTTATACTGCTTAGTTATGTATTGCCCAGTTTATAAACAACCGATAGCAGTTTACCATTTTTAATGGATATTTACTTGTTGTTTATTATTGAATTTCAAGTAAAATACAAGATGGATTTCATTTAGTCCAGTCACACAGTAAATTGTCGTAAGTGGCATTTCATCTTGTGTTTATAAATTGAGTCTAATTAAATAATCTGACTGGAAAAGTAAAACACATCTATTAACAATCATGTTTTGAGGGGAGGATATGGTCCTTTTCTGGCACGCACTCCTTTCGGTTAAGTCATAAAGGAACTGAAATATTCAATATATGGTACTGCTGATCGAGACCTGCTCTGGTAATCTCAATGTTATGTGATACCTTATTTAATAAAAATAACACTGCACGCGTCAGACAGTTAAAATGTTTTTACCTTTCAAAGCAAGCGGTACCATGGCAAGAGACTGCTTTTCCAGACGCTAAAAAAACTCAAATTTCAATTAGTTCATAGCAGAAAACAAGGTCTATAAATCAAAGTATCCCTGAACATATCCCCTAATTTTTACCAAAACATGGAAACAGACATTCAATCACAAAAACAGAACAGACAAAATGGGATAGAACGAAACAATTGGCCACATAATGTATTTGATTACCTGGTGAAATACAGCATTGTTTTAGAGTGGAACCACTTGTGTCAGCACGTACATGGTAAAAAATAATTCTTACCCTTTTCTGAGTGAGTCGACCAAATTATTACATGGGATCTCAAACAGCTCCATCAAACTGTGTTTTAACTTGTTAAAGCGTCTTTGTGGTTGAAAATATAATTTCTCACAGGTCTCCAAACCATTGCATCCTATACCGAACAAGCAGGGAGCTCAGATTCTTCTAGTGATGTTCTCAGTGTTCATTCTCTCACCTCACACACACTTTCACACACTCTGGCCAACAGCACCGTCCTGCGGCCAAATGAGGGCTTACTTCTTGTATCTCCAGAACCAAATGCATTAATCACAGCAGAGTTTATTCAGTGAGCTAGGGTCGTTGGCTTAGCTTGTGTGCAGTCAAGGTCCTTCTGTCCTAATGTGATCCCCACGCACTTCAGTTATCTCATGTTATCGACTCTCGCACATACACACTTGGCCAGGTGATGTTTAACATCTTTTGTATGATATATATAGATATACTATATATTATATTTTTTTTTTTCCACCTCGGCGAGTATAGTTCGGGACTTCTTTAACGAGGTACCAGGACCCTACCAACCTTAACCCGGAGTTTGCGCATCACACCCGACCAGCTTTACGGAATCAAAGGATTTGGGAAGAATTTGAGATCTTTTAAGAAGATCCAGAGGAGGCCGTTTAAACCCTGATAACAATCATCCCCTCGATAGTATATTTTGACCGATTCCTTTATGGATAAAGGTCGGGACCACCAAGCCAAACCCTAACCCGAGCATTTAGCACCTTATGTGCCTCATTCAGCGGAGTTTAACTTTAATATTGTGTGCGCGGGAATCCGATCTTCCCCTAGCATACAATAAAGGAAAATTCAAACCTTCTCCTGAGATTCTCTAGTTTCTTTTATGAAGATTGTACCTTCTGCACGTACTGCCACCGTTAGAGTAGCACCGCTTATTTACACGCCATACAGTTTCAACGTACGTAACAATTATCTGAACCAATTCTCGCCTCAAGTTTACAAAAAACAGCTCACCAGAAAACTAACAACACCGCCAGAGAGTTTTTACAGGAAAAAACACTGGAGATTTTAATAGGATCTCCTTCCTAGTTTGGGGCCGCAGACTGTGAGTGTTGTCCTTACCAGGGCAAACCCTATCCCAGCGCACAGAAAGAGAGAGTAACGGACACTCATTGAACTGCGATAGGCTGTTCAACGTGGTTCAGTAGCTCTCAATAGTTCCAAACATTCAGCCAGTGTCAGTCAGTTTCTATGGCGCTGCCCTAATCCTATCCAAAGTGGTTTTTGCTTCCGGGGCATGCTTCCCCCCCCCCTGAGAAACACCATTTGTTCCGTGGCTACCCGCCCCCCTGCTGGCGGTCAGACACCTCGGTCCATGCGCATCATCCAACAACCTAAACGAGGTCCAGTTGTTCCCACTGAAGGCAAATCACCCACATCTATTCAAAGACTTCTTTACAAGGCACCGAGTCTCAACCAGGTTGTTAAATTTAGCATCTTTTTATTCTCATTCTCTCCGTTCATATGCAAATTGTCTTTACAACAACCCCCCCATCTGGATTCCAGTGCAGACCTGTCCGACGGCTCCACTGTATACGGGACGGACGCAGTACTAGAGCTAAGTGTCCTTTGACCTCCGTTTTAGTGCACTCGACTGTGCATTCACCCTTCCATTTTTTAATCCCGTGCACACCACGCATTGGTCGCTCGTTTGTGCCTTGACACCCTTCATACATCACGATCTCTCACCTCTTTTCACCATTTGTGTCGCTCTTTTAAGCGCACAGTTTCCACGCGTCATACTCCGTTTCCGCTGGATTCACAGCTGCGAAGCTAAGTGATTGCAGTGAGCTTCTGTACTGACAGTGCACAGTTCCACTTCCCCCTCCAGGCAGTAAACGAATCGACGAAGCTGCTTGATCCACATGTAGATATCAACTGCACGCCACACGCAAGGCATGCGCGAGAAGGTGTGACAGCGATCACGATTGTGACAGAAACTGGGTCACACATAGTACTTTGAATAACTGTTCATATGTTAGAGAAGCGCAATATCTATGATCGTGTTACTGTGTAACAGAAGGGAAAACATTGAGAACTGTATGTCTACTTTATTTTACTATAGTATAAAAGGGAAAAAACAGCTATGAGCCTATTAATAAAGGTTATTCCTAACAGAGGCGTTCAGGAACTATTGGAAATGTTTGTTCAGATTTGATCCCAAATGAGTCTAAAACCTCTGGTTCTGACCCGCTGGTGTGACATCATCCTTTTGCCGTTAATCCTTCCTGTTTCCCCTGTGCAGGTGACAGCAATGCTGCAACTCCCCCTGCTGGTGACGGCCCAGCTGGACCTTGTCCTGGTCCTGGTGTCCCTGCTGTCCTTGTGGACCAGACTGAGCCGGCTCAGCTACCCCAGCTCAGTGGTGTGAGTGTGTGTTACAGCGTCCAGAGCCTCCCAGTATGTCAGACTGGTTTCTGAACCTCGCTGTGTTTGCGCAGGTTCGATGAGGTCTACTACGGCCAGTTTGTGTCTCTCTACATGAAGAGGATCTTCTTCGTCGATGACAGCGGGCCTCCGCTCGGTCACATGATCCTGGCTCTTGGAGGTCGGTTACTCTGACAACCATCTGTCATGCTCAGGCAGTGTCTGTTACTAACATCCTGTTCCTGTGCTTCCTGTTCCAGCTTACCTGGGCGGATTCGATGGGAACTTTGTGTGGAACCGAATCGGAGCAGGTACACAGCAACCAGTTCAGGCAAACCAGTTTGAACCAGTTTCTTTTATGTGCTTAGGATCTGTTAAACTGCTTTAAACTCTCCTACAGCTGGGTTTCCTTAGATAGAAAACTTTCTAACCAACTTGAATAAAAATTTGAACGTGACTGTTGTTGACAACTAGGATCTTATGACCCACCGGTCCCTACTCAGAGCCGGTCGCTACGGTTTGACTTGCTTTTTGCTGTTAGTTTACCCTCACACGTAGTTTGATATGACTTGGCCCCCCTGTCTCCTGTACTGATCCACAGTGCTTCGGGTCTCGCTGCCCAGAACCTTCTTTGGTTCTGTTCTTTCACTCTGACAGCAGCCATAAACAGAGCAGTAGTCTGGGCTGCTTTATCACATCACTCAATGGTGAGATGGTACTCAGTTGTAATGGAAAATGAATCAAAACGTGTTAAAATGACCCGATCCAACCTTACCAGATAAGATTAGGTACTGGTGGAATACGGGCATAACTGGAATGGGTGTATTTGATGTAACGCTGTCTGAATGGACCATATTTCTGTAAAAATTGATATTTTTCTGTAAAGTGCCTTAAGATGACATCGGTTGTGAATTGACCCGTGTAAATAAACTGAATTCAGTCGATTACACACATTAGAGAAGCAACACCATGAAGAAGAACATTAATTTGACTAAGGGTAGGAAATAATGTTGCTGCCCTCTGCTGGCGGTTCTGTGACACTGAGGAAAATAAAAATGGAAGGCATTGATGGAGAGCTACTATAATGAAATGTCTTCACAGGGGCAGGGTACTCTGTTAGATTTAAGGTTATTAAAGAATCCTCAGATAGGACGAGGTTATGAGAAAATGTTATTATTTCTTCACACTCAGGGTGTTTTTACACCTTTTCCTCCTTTTTTTCTTCCTTTTCAGACAGCGCCACGGTACTTTGCTCGTATTTTGTATATTTTGTCTTT
Source organism: Crenichthys baileyi (assembly GCA_036173005.1). NCBI lineage: Eukaryota > Metazoa > Chordata > Actinopteri > Cyprinodontiformes > Goodeidae > Crenichthys > Crenichthys baileyi. Next base: position 18,495 of record JAHHUM010000409.1, on the reverse strand, counting down.
GTCATTTCCTGCTGTACTGCAGCCACGTTTGCAAGACAGCAGCTCCCAAACATCAGGGAGTCTTCTCTGAATGGTTTCTCCCTGATTTTTTTAACCAGAGAGTTTTTCAGAGATCCTAGTTGGAAGTGCGGCAGCTCTCTGTGGGATTTACAAGAGACGCAGGCGAGGGAAATGAGCAGGAAAGCTTGTCAAACTCCTGGACAGCGAGCTTCTCTTGTCAGGCTTCTAGATGCTTGGTGGGGACTAGAGGGTGACACGGGAGTGGATTTTCTCTCCTGTCCCATCCCGCTCCCACAGAAAAATGTCTTGTCCCATCCCAATCCCAGGCCAGCATAAAAAAAAAAAATCCTGTCCCGTCCCACTCCTGGTAAATTGACTCCCACTCCTGTCCCACTCCCATTTTTGTTTCCTTCATTTAGTCTTTTGGCAATTTCTTTGTTTGAAGGACCAGTTAAGTCCCTGTTTTTAGCTGTAGTAAAGGCCAGTTAAAGTATAAAGAATAATGAAGAAATAATAAATTATCAAACAAGGAAACAGACCATGCCTATCTTAGCTGAATAAACAAAATGTACAAAGTTGTATTTTACTCATTTAATAAGTGATTGTTTCCTTTGAACAATGACGTTACTTTTATGCTTCAAATTGCTGAAACGAAAGAAAAATGCACCTAGCAAGAGAACTGTACTTGGTGAACAAAAGTGCCAAAAGGCATTACCTTCATAATTTAGAAACTGTACCTCAATGGTTCCCAGCCCTGGTCCTCAGGGACCCCTTCCCTGCAAGTTTTAGATGTGTGTCTGCTCCAGCACACCTGATTCAAATTCTGACATGACCTCCTATACAGGCATCAAGGATGGAGGGTCAAACTGGACGTAATTAATACAATAAAATCATCTTTAAATAAATGTTGTGAATGTTCCATGAGTGAAGTAAATGTAACATGAAAGAAAAGTTACATTAAATGTGCCATTAAATTAAAGGTACCATTTATTTATTTAATACATCATTGAAAACAATAAATGTAGCATTATATCATGAAATGGACTATTATGCAATTAAATGTGCCACTGAATAATTAAGTATAATTTTAAAGATGACATGACGCAATTAGTTGTACACCTAATATTTAATGATGTATTAAAATAAATTGTACATTTAATGGTACATTCGATTTTTTTCTATTTCACAACGTATTTATTTAATATCTTCCCTTGATGAAGCCTTTCTACGGAGCCCGTGAGGGGACATGGGGGAATTTTCTTTTCTTTTGCGCAATACTTTTTGCGTTCTCACGCAACAGTCTTTGCGTTATCTCGCAATACTTTGTGGGATAGTTTCCAAACCAGATAACTGCAAAAATGGAACAAACACTACACCTGTTTTTGAGATTTATTGAGTTTTATTTTGAAATCGGCCTTAAATAAATTGATCTTCAATCAGACTTAAAGACAGTTATTATCCACAAGCTGTCAAATTACTGAACTCTGGACAATAATGCTGCACGAACCCACATCTGTGACACTTTATGTGCTTATTGCTGCTGCATGATGTGTACTTTTTTTTGCACGTCATTAGTGCTTTTGTTTTAATCTGGATTTGAATGGGTCTTAGATCTTAAGCATTTAATCGCATTGTTGACTACATCTTAACCTGCATATGACAAATAAACCATTTCAATGCCATATCAGTGCTGTTTGTTTTGTGAGCAGTTTGTCATCTGTGCAGCTGTTCCAAAATGTACAGCTTTCTCAAGGCGATTAACAACTTTTGCGAGCAAACGCAAAAGTATTGCGTGGGGACGCGAAAAAAACAAAATCCCCATGTCCCCTCGCTTGCTCCGTACCTTTCCCCTCTACTGTGGCAAAGACTGTTAAATCTTTAGTGCAAATGCAGCAATTCTGTTGGTCAGATGAGACTTGAAACGTGATGGTACTTTTGGTTTGACGAATGAAGAGATGCAGCTGATTCAATCCAGAATTTGCCTTAATCACTGCTGTACTTGATTACGACTAAACACGTTTTACAAGCAGCATACTGCGTGTTAACAACGCTACATTCAACTCTCCTGAAGTTCGATAATATTTGCGACTTTCCTGTCAGCTCTATGAGTTTAATTGATAAGTCCTTACTTCTGACTTTACGTTGCAAATCCAATTTTACCACGTCTAGTTCTTCACCTGCGTTTGCTCCCTCCATTCTGAACGCAGGTGGAAAACGTCGATCAGAAGCACTGTTGGCTTGTGGGTCGTGTAGTTCGTTTGACTCGCATTATAGTATAGGCTTCTTGGAAAAAAACTACACAATGGCGGCGTCGATCCAAGTTTTTTTTCCTTAAAGTTTATAACAAAGTCTCAGTTTTACATTTTCAAAGACAATTGATCCGAGTTTATTTTCCCTCCTATTGGTTAGTTCCCGCTCCCGTCTGCTCCCGTTCATATTTTATCCTGTACCGTCCCAATCACGTGATCTTTACTAATGCTGTCTCCCGTCCCGCGGGAATCCCATGGGAATCCCACGGGTGGGATTCCCGAAAAAATGTCAGCCTCTAGTGGGGACCACACATGAAGCTCCCAGGAAAAACAGAGGAGGTGGGATCTGTTGTCATATAAACGAAGGCTGGTGGTCAGATGTCACACTGCTACAGAAGACCTGTAGTCCTCACCTAGTGTCATTTTTTATAAACTGCAAACCCGTTTATTCACCGATGAGTCCTTGTTCATTCTGATCGGAGTTTACATCCCTTCATCCTGTACTTCAACAGCGGAAAGAGAGCTGGCTGACCTGGAGAAAAAACATCCAGACTCTCTCATCAAGATGCACACAGTGCCATCAGTCGTGCAGGCTAAGGACTCTCTGACCAGTGCCTGCTTCATCTCATACCAGCTTACAGGAGCAACTGGAAACATCTGAGCCTGTGGTTCGGACTCTTAGGAACGGATGAGTCCAAGGAGATGCTACAGACTGCCTTGTGTTTTTGAAGCTTCTGCGTCTGTTTTCTTCACATCCGAGGCAGCTGCATCACACCAAAGATGAGGTTCACCGCAGTGGAGACCTGGACCTGAATAAGCAGACAAGAAACAAACTAAGGAGATCAAATTAGCAAAAAGATCCTACAGCGAGGGGAAAAAACAGCTTTTCAGTTAGTGGCAATACTTCAGTGTGGTGGAGTTTTCAGACTATTATGCCCTTATCCATTAGTACCTAATCTAGTCGGGTCAGGTTGGATCGGGTCTGTTTAACATGGTTTGACTCATGTTACATTACAATTGCGTACCAAAGTGTTGTGATAGAAACACAAGCACAACAACAACATCCTGGACTGCTGCTCCGTTTATGACTGCTCTCAGACTCGAAGTGAAAGAAGAGAACCAGAGAAGGTTCTGGGCAGCAAGACCCAAATCAATGTGTATCGGTACCGGAGAGAAAGGGAAGCCATGCCGTATAAAACAGAAGGTTACGAACTGTAGGGCCTGTGAGGGTAAGTTAATGCTTGCGTACTACAATAGTGCTCATAAGAAGCCCAGCGTCCAGGATTTAACTGTGGAAGATAGTAGTTATTGCAATATGCTGTGACTTGTGAGTTGTGGCTCAGTAGGAAGAGGAGTCGTCTTGCAATCAGAAGGTTGTGGGTTCGATTCCAGCTTGTGGGCAAGGCACTTAACCTCAAGTTGCCTACCGATCTGCGTATCGGTGTATGAATGTGTGAGCGTTAGTGAGTGCGATTGGGTCTGTATGACTGGAAAAGCGCTATATAAGTTCAGTCCATTTACCATTCAATCAGTGATTGCGTTTTCAGCCCAACTTGGCACAGCTGGAACTGAATCCAATCAGGTACTAAAAATAGTTGCCATTCCACGAAACCGCTAATAATGGAAAAGCCAAAAGACCAAGATGAACCTTAGGGAACCGCGCTGAGTAGGAACTAGTGGAAAAGGTGAATTACCAACTACAGCAGCCCTAACCCCATGCTGTGACGACACCCCGCCTGGCAGAGGATCTTCTGTGGGTTTGGTTACCAGCCATTCACTCCTCACTCCAACTCAAAGAGTCAACCTCCCACCGATAACTCTACATACCTCCACTGAAGATCAGAGAAGAAGATGCTAATAGGGTCTTCCAGCATCCGAGTGGGGAGAAAGCTCCTGGCCTCAAAACCTACGCTGACCAACTGGCCCCCATCTTCACTGAGCTCTTCAACAAGTCACTGGAGCTGTGTGAGGTTCCCTGCTTCAAATGATCCACCATCATCCCAGAACCCAAGAAACCCACTGACTACAGGTCATGAAATCCTTTGAGCTTCTGGTGTTGAAGGACATCACAGGCCCCCTGCTGGACCTCCTGCAGTTTGCCTACTGGGCAAACAGGTCAGCAGATGATGCAGTCAATTTGGGACTACTCTTCATCCTGCAACACCTCGACCACCCAGGGATGTACACCAGGATCCTGTTTGTTGACTTCAGAAGGCCCAGCAGAGGCCCAGGACACAGCAGATCCCACGAAGAAAACATGCTAAGGTGACTACAAAGCTCGTTTGGCCTGGCAACACCTTGGGTTGAGCTGGAGAGAGACGAGAAATGTCTGGGTTTACTGATGGATGACATTCATACAAATCTTTTGGAGCTTCACAAGCTTACATCATCCTCCTATTGAGATGTCGCATTGGTAGTTTTTTTTTACCGAGCTGAGACATTTTCAAGGCATCTGGAGAAAACGTTCTTCTTCTGTGGTTAAAACAAGTTAATTCAGTCCATCTGTCACAGATTACCCCTGCAGTGTGAGTGTGTGGAGTCTGCGGCTGCTGCCGGCTCTTTGTGGAGCTCTGTGCGTTCCTCTTGTTTACCTGCTGACTCTGGAGCTTGGATTTTCTCACCTGTCGGCTCTGGGAGCTGCTCTGCTGCTGCTGCTGGGTAAGTCTGCAGACACTAAAACACTTTTGATGATCTTTTTTAAAAGTTGACATTTTTATCTTTCCTTTGATTGGTGAGATCGTAAAACAGATTCAGAGGCATTTAGTTCTGCTGTGAGATGTTCAGGGGCTGTAGGACATTTTTCACCTGAAGGGAGTGCATTACTTTTGGGGACTGCAGGAGTGTGTTATGTTCAGAGACTGAAAAGACAGTGGGACGTTCTGGGACTGAAAGGAATGAGGGAGGTTCAGGGCCTGGACTAGTAGACGAACATGAGACTGTTCAGTAATTTTCTGCTTGTTGTTGTTTTAGAGAACTCTCTGATCGTCCAATCACGCTTCATGTTGCTGGAGTCCCTGCTCATCTTCTTTGTGCTTTTGGCTTTCTTCTCATACCTGCGCTTCCACAACGCCCACAGCAGGTGAGTGTCACCTGTAACCACTGACCCCTCTCACTGTGTTTCATCAGTTTTACCTTAGATGAGCATGCTCAGGATGGAGACAACTGGCAGCTCTGCTGGACTCAGACCCGAACAGGAACAAGCTTGAACTTTTTTCAGAAATGTGGACACAGCTTTTGCTCAGCTTAGAAAAGGACCAGACAGCCCTTAAGACTTCCTGCTGTACCGCCACAAAATGCCTCAGGGAAATGTTTCTAAGCTGTCTCCAGATCCACAAAACACATGTTGACCAGTTGATCAACTCCTAAGATCCCCCCACAACTCCACAAGGTTAAATATGTGGTCCACCGTTCGACAGACAGGACAAACGATTGAAGAGGTGGCTGATATTGAGAAGTGCTACCAATGGCCACACGAGGGCTAGACTGAAGGACATTACTGCAGCACAGCAACCGTGGCTCAGGACAAGAGATATGGAGGCCAGGATCTACCACAGCAGACACGACCTAAGATCCAGGCTCTTCAAGGACGCTTCTGAAACACAGCCAAGATACTGCAGAGAACCTTCCAACTCCCTGGCCTGTAATCCATGTTTAAGGTTTGGCCCCCTTCTGTGAATCCATGTGACGACTCCACCTGAGTAATCCAGAGTGAGCTGGAACGCTGCCTTTCAGTAGGAAATGGAGCGTTTGTGGAGCCATGCACCCCTTACCCCTTCTCAATAATTGGGACTACTACTTCAAACTTCTGCTCTGTGGATCATCCATGGAACATTGAAAATGTTTTTGTCAACCCCTGGCCCCCCCTACGCTGAAGCGCTTTCTGCCGAGGCAGCAACCTCTGCCTCGATGATACATTCGACTTTTTGGAACAGGGCTTCAGACTCTTCCTGCACCACTGAGAAATGGGTGATTGGATTAAGGAGGTCTTCCAAGTGCTTTTTCCAGCACCCAACAATATCATCACTCTGGGTCCACAGTTTCACCCCCAAACCAAACTCAGGATGGAATGGTCTCTGTTTTGTCTTTATGAGTCTCCAGACAGTTTTCGAGAACTTCCTTGAGGCCAACAGAAAGTTCTTGATAGCGCCTCTAAATTCCTCCACTGCCCGAGGTTTGCTTCTGCAACCACAGAAACGGTAGTCCTCCTGACCACTCGTACCTGTCCGCTATTTCAGGGGTCCTTACAGACGACCATGCCATGAAAGCCTTCTTCTCCAGCTTGACAGTTTTCATCAACTCGGGTCTCCAGGCCTCTGGTTACCCCTTCAGCAGGCACCAATGACCTTCTGGCCACAGCTCCTGGAAGTCACACCTGCAAAGAAGACTGTGAATGCGGTCCACTCAGATTCCATTACCCTAAGTTCATAAGAACATGACAGAAACTCTGCTGGAGATTGAAGTCCTGACCATGTTCCTCTGGCAGTTGTTCCCACAGTGCCCTCACCACCCGTTTAGGGTCACCAGGTCTGTCCAGCAGCTTCCTCCACCACTGGATCCGACTCATTGCCAGGTGGTGATCATTTGACAGCTCTCCACTATCTTCACCTGCATGTTTTAAGATGTAATGTCGCAGGTCTGATCTTTGGTCCAAGGTGGCCTGGTATCAAGTTGTTGTGGACATCCCATGGCTAGCACAGAAGTCCCCTAACAAATCACCGGGAGGCCCTTCCTTCTCCCAGTAAGGCTCTTCCCAGTAACACCAGCATTGCCTACATGGAGAGTTAACATATCCCGGATCAGAACAGAATCCCTAGACGGCACATATTCTTGTAGTTTGAAGGCACAAACAGAAGAACCTTGTGGAGGACACCAGCACTGAGGTGTTCATCCCACAGCTGCCTGGAGCATCTCTTCTTGGGCAGAGTTGGAGGGGGACCAGCCACTCTCCAGCAGCTGGGTTCCAGAGTCCAAACTGTGTGGATGTGTCCAAACGACAGCAGTGTCCTGGCAGCAGGGGGCGCTGTAGTTGCCCCTGTCACAAAGCATATCTGACCTTTTTTCTCCTCCTCAGGTCCTGGTCCAGGTACAGCTGGCTCCTCCTGTCAGGTGTCTCCTGCGCGGCTGCAGTCGGGTGAGAACTGATCTGCCACATGTTATTATCATGATTAACAGGAACTTTAGCGTGTTTAACATGTAACATAACGTGGCCTGGTCAGGGTGAAATACATGGGCCTGTTCTCCTACCTGCTGCTGCTGGGCGTGGCCTCTGTGCACAGCTGGAACCTGATTGGAGACCAAGCTGTGAGTCATGTGAGTTCTGTAGCTGAGCCATTGATAACAGTGATGGATCCTGGAAGATTCTGTTACCCGGTTCTTATTGGCTCGTGTTCTGTCTCTGTGTGTTGGTGCAGCTGAGTGTCTTTATTCAGTGTGTGTGCAAAGTTCTGTGTCTTCTGGTGGTTCCGGTTCTACTCTACGTGTTCTGGTTCTACATTCACCTGAGTGTCCTAAACCGCAGTGGACCACATGACCAGCTGATGAGCTCGGCCTTCCAGGCCAGTCTGCAGGTAACTACGCCCACGCAGATGTTTTCAGCTAGTTCAGGTGTTCCTCAGTACGTTTCTTTGTTCCTCTGTAGTGGTGTAGAACAACTGCTCAGCATTAGGAGGTTCCCCTTGAATGGTGCAGAGCACTCAGCAGTTTTCGTGAGATTTAGGGATTTAGAACCTTTAGCAGCTGTATGAATGTCCTTTAAGCGTTTCTAATGGTTCTTCAGCAGGCTCAGATGTTCCTCAGTACGTTTCTTTGTTCCTCTGTAGTGGTGTAGAACACAGCAGCTATAGAGGGGTTCCTTTAACGTTAAAGTGGTCCCACTTGTTGCTTGGTCATGTTTATTTGTGTTGGACAGCCTACAGAGTTCCTATTTATCTGCATCTCTGTGGGATCATTTGATTGGTTGGTTTGATGAAGTTGTCTATTGGCTAATTGATTGACCGATTGTGTGTCTTAGGGGGGTCTCTCCAGGATCACTCAGGGTCAGCCCTTGGAAGTGGTGTATGGTAGTCAGGTAACGTTAAGAAGCTCCGCCTCCCAGCCTGTCTCCTGTTGGCTCCACTCACATAAAGCCAACTATCCAATCAGGTACTGCCAGCTTAGTCCAACCCAGCAGCTGATCACAAGCCTTTAACATAGATCTGAAGGTGGTAACTTCCTGTTACGATCCTCTGTGTTCAGGTATGAAAATGGGCGGGGCAGCTCTCACCAGCAGCAGGTTACCTGTTATCCCTTCAAAGATGTCAACAACTGGTGGATCATCAAAGACTCGGGCAGGTAGGTCACCTGACTGACAGGGGGTTGATTTATAATGCTTTGAGGGGAGGAAGCCCCGCCTCCCGCTGAACTCTTAGAGGCTGCAGCATTTTGGACAAACTGTGGAAATTTATCCTATGCTGCCTGACTTTTACCTGTTGGAAGCACATATTTATAAAGGTTTTATATCTGCATCTCAGAACAACACAGAGGTACCCTGAACCACATGAATCCAGGCATCAGCTGCAGGGATCTGATTGTGAGAGCTTTTTTACTCGATATCAAGAGAATATAAAACATTTATTTTCCCGGAACCGTCAGGCCTCTTTCCCAACGTGTCTTTAATAGTTTGCTCATAATCGTTTTGACTTCTCCCCATGATTGGTGGAGCGGCGGGCAGCTCCAGGACACGTGGTAGTGGTTTGCCTTCTCTTGGCCACAGGCCCTGCAGCACCACGCCTTTTTATTTGAAAAGCTCTGCTGTTCATGTGTTTAACAAGATTCCTCTGTCTGAATTCTCACCAGGAAAGGCCAGGCATACTTTTCCATTGTTGTTTGGTAAGATCGTCCCATAACTCCAGTTAGAAAGTAATATTTTCCCTTTCTATACGTGGCGTCCTCTTCATTTAAACCAGTAAGTCCATGATACAGTCCTGAAATAAGCTCAAAACATGGATTTGATTTATAACTTGCCATGAAGACCACCCTATTAAGTTCTTCTATTTGTTAATTAATTCTTCAGTATAACTTCTATCTTGTAAAAATCTATAAAATCAAAATTAGTTAGAGCATGTTGCTTTTTAATACTCCGCTCATAAAGAGATCGCTACCTCTCTACATAAATATAGTGTGTGTGTGCTGTTCCTCAAGGTGAATTTTCAGGATAAATCCAGTTATATTTATGGAAAAGAAACATTGATGAAATATTTTAAAAAGTAAATTCATGCCACTGAAATGAACAGTTGTTGGGATATAAGGTCGTAAATGTAACTAAAAAGGCATTTCCCGCCTACTCCTTTAGATTTTGTTGCGCTCTTTGATGACATCAGAGGGGAACCCCTGCAGGTAAACTGACTGCTGCTACAACGGCAGCAGCACAGACAGCAGCTAGAATCTGATGTTCCTGTAGATTTATTTCAGTCACCATCAGAGAGACGCAGCAGAGTCAGGAGAAGAAAGTCAGCTTTCATCAGATGGCAGAGCACCAGATGCTGCAGCGTGCAGACGGCCGTCCACCAGAGTCTATTGTTGCCGGATGCTGGTGTTGGAATTATGATTATTGATTAATTAATATTTATCAAGAATTATAATAAAAATCATAATCCGATAAATTTAACTCCTTAACCAAAATCCTGGTTTATGAATTGAAACCAGAGCTGTCCTCTGGTGTTGTAATTATGGCTCAAGGCCTCTGATAATTACAATTATTAAATGTCACTGTTTAATCGACCGTTTCTGCCGAAACGTGGGGAACTTTGCCTTATTTTGACTGACGAATCACTCTTGCACAAAATAAACACAAAATGACTTCTCTTTATCTACGTGAAAATTTATTAAATCAATCAGCCGGATACAATCAACTTTCCGATTCAATAATCTTCACCTACTAGGAGCAAAACAGCAGTGGGTGTGTATGGGATCAACCAGCAGTTATGGCAAAAATGATAATATGACAAAGGGATGTGGTGTTGAACAGAGTTTGGGGAGCGTAATCCCCCCCATCAGGCGTCGAACAAAGCTGTAAACCCAGAGGACAAAGAATCATAAAACTTTTGGCGGCACGTTAGCAAGCAGTAAAGTTTGAGACAAAGAAAATGGTGAATTTCACCATGAGGTTATTATCGCAGTCAGTCTTACGGCGCACTGACGCTCAGGTGTTCGCACGGTAAAAACACAACTTGAGAAGCTTCAGAGTTCAACAGCAAGTTTCAAAACAATGGCACGCACATACAATTCAGAACACTTTGGACTATAAGTGGCGATTCTGATCGCACTACAATCCTATCTCTACCCTGCCAAGACTATTTCTAATAAAGAAATAAAAGAAAATAATAAAGGATGGGTTTTACTGTGTTGAAGCCTTCCTTCTGGTCAGCGAGTGAGAGGGAGAGAGGGGAAGTTGGAAGTCACTGCGCGTCTGCAGTTAACTTCGGGAAGAGCGGTCAGTCTTCGTCCTCTGGACTCCTTGGCGAAAGGGGAAAATATGATCTGACCGTCAGCAGTCGACTAGAACAAAACAAGGTGGCGATCCGTCTCCTTGAAACCTTTGTGAGGGTTTTTTGTTACCTGTTAAACTCACATCTTCAAAGGCAAGGTGAAATTTCTGGCCTTCCTATTCCAGAAACTTCTTTTATGAATTTTTCTTTTCGTTGGCCAACGTGGGAGAGCAAGCGAAAATCCACGTGGGTTTTTCTTCTCCAGAGTTAAAGCTCTTCAGTTGCTGGTCCGGTTTCCAGCGTGAAAAGCAAAGGTGGGCAGGTCTCATAGTCCGTTATATGGTCCGCTGCGGCATTCGAACTGGGACGTCCCCATCTTATCAGCCGCAGTGCCCGCTGGGATTTGTAGTGGCGGACTATAGTGGATACAAAATGGCCGATGACGTCGAAGGCCTGGTGGTGTCCAGCAATGTGTAAATGGTCCAATATTCAGCAAACAAGTGGTCCAACACTGGAGTCAATCTGAATCATACTGGACCACCAGGAAACAGAACCAGAATAACATCCGGATTTTCAAAATAATTCACTCAAGGCGGACTAGATCTGGCTGTATTAATAAATACACACGTATATTTATATGTATATATATATATATATGTGTTTATATTAGCAGTTGTTAACATTAGATCAATTAGATCTGTTACTGGGTAAACTAAGGGATTATAAACTGAACTATTAAACATTAAATGCACCAAATGAAGCAACAAATATAGCTTCTCTGCTCTCAGTGAACTCATCCATTGTAGAACAAAACACATGAAAATATTTTAGATGCATAAAACCAAAAATGAAGCAGTTTAACTGGTCTAACTTCCACAGAATGACTTGTTTTGGACTTGCTGCTGCATTTATCACCAGCTTTTATTGAGGGATCTGCCAATGGTTCTTGGAGCTCCTCGGGCTTCACAGTGGACCGGACCAGAGCAGAAACAGTGTAAATCCAGTGTTACAGTAAATACGGCACTGAGTGAAACATCCAGAGGTGAAGCTGAGCAGCAGCAGCAACACAAGAGACGATTCAAGATCTGGAGACAACACCTGTTGTCCTTTTTTAACCTTATGTCAGAATCTTTAGAGAAACTTTTATTTAAATATATCGTATGCACCTGTATAAATCTAATTTTAATAATAATAATTTCCTATTTTTAATATCAATAACTTAAATGTCTAAATGTACTTTTGCAACCAGGAAGTGTTCTTACTGCTGAGCCTGGATCCGTTTAGCAACAGCAGCAACAACCTTTTCTTTGGAGATCTTTTCCCATCAGATGCTCTGAACAGCGAGGCTCTAGACTCTGCCTTAACGTCCTCCTTCATCTGCAGATATCTGACCTCTGACATCATTTGTCTGGTGAATTCAGGGGTTTCTTGTTGGAAGCAGTTTGCTGAAAAGTCCTCTCATCACAACTGGCTGTGCTTGGTGGGACCAGCCCATCTGTTCCTCCTCAGTTTTCCAGCTCTGATCCTCTTTGCTTCAGGAAAGTAGTGCAGACTACTGGCTGCTGTCATAGTGTTGCTGCCACCACCAGCAATGCACCGTTTCACCATATTAACGCTGTTTTTAACCCAACTTCGCTTCTACCTGAATCGTTTATCATTGATGCTCACACAGTGAATGACTGGAAATTTCTCCTTAGACGTCATTTCCAGGCGACTTTGAACTTTTGAAATATGCATATTTTGTGTCACAATTGTCTTTTATCACGTCTTTAATCCTAATATCATGTCAATTACTGCCCAATTTCTTCAACATTAAGATGTTTTCTTTCAATTTCTGCAGTTGGGGAAAGCGCGTCACAGGACAAGTAAAATAAGCAGCACAACGATGACCTCTAGTGGGGTTGGGCAGTACTACAGTCTTGTTTTTTCGTAACAGGAAGTTTTGGTTTGTTTTTCGTTGCTAAGCAGTGAGGAGCTGCAGCGCGACTTACAGTAGAAATGATCTTTTACAGGGCTACAAGGCGCATAAGCCTTCATGTTGTTTGGTGATGTTCTGTACCAAGCGGTTGATCTGATGGGCGAATTGTTATGCAGATAGGTCTCGATTTGAATGAAAATCGTGACATCATCGAAGTCTCGCCCCCTGACAACAGGAAGCGTAATGTTTTTCTGTGGAAGGTTCATATTAGACCCACGTCACCTAATCAACATGAAACTGTCTCCAGTGACAGATAACGAGATGGTCTAAGTTGGTCTCCAGTACTGAAACGTTTGGATGGAGGGTGTCGCCGTGGCGGCGTGGCCAAGTCCAACGTCACGCCGTGGCCATACTTTTGGCTTTAAATTACACATGCATGGTCCAAATGTTTGATCTTTGTCAGCCCCCAAACTGCTCTTTTGGAGCATATTGGAATTTGGATCAGCGCCGCCCCTTAGGAAACTTCAACCACTTTGTCTCCCTCATACATCATCATGGACAAATGTTGAACATGTTGGCAGTGTCAGTTGATGACATCACTTTAGCTCTGCCCACTAACAACCAAATGACAGGTTTTTAAGCTGATTCACATTCCCTCAGTCACCAGAAATTTCAAACTTTGTCTAATAAAACATAATAAATTTGGATAACATTTTCCCTGCAGCCCACTATGGAAGAAGCGGTAGAAAATCACTGACTGAGTTTCCAAGCACGGCAGGAAGTCTTCGTTAATACCTTCGCCACCAAATAGGAGGTGGGTGCAGCTTCAATTGAGAAGGTTCAAAAAAATTTTGAACACTACTCACATGAGCACAACTTGGCATGAAGAAAGACTGCATGAAAGCATGAAAGTCATAGCACCGCCTAGTGGTGACATGCAGAATCGAGTGGCGGGCTTGTCTGTGGTACGAAGGCAGCGATGCGAGACTGCTGTGGTCACGACTCAGCCCAATCCTGCTTGCAGCGTTAATTGTGTTTTTGTATCTGTTCATTTTTGCAGTTTTCCAAAACTTAATTTTCAAATGGACATTAAACGTGACGAAAACACAAACACGAGTCAAAGCAGACATGACGACTGACTTATTATAAAGTGTTCTGATGATTCTGCTGTCAGTTTGCTGGAGAACAAAGCAGCTGTGGCCCAGTGACGTTACTTCATTCGGTGGTGTGAGGAGTCCTTCCTCCAGCTGAACACAGAAGGAACAGGATATGATCATTGATTTTAATCAAAGGTCCATTCTCATAAATATCTGGGGGCTGTCATTGATGGCAAGTTGAAGCCATCTGTGAAGCTGTGGGTAAACAGACTCACCTGCTTCTGTTCTGTTGAAGGAAACTCTCATCCCTGCTGGTCGACCCAACCATAATGATCATGTTTTATTGAATCTTTTTCAGTGGTGTCATGGTTCAGCCACACACCTTTCAACAAATCAAAAAGTTAAAAGGTCGTCTAGACCGTGTCTTCTGTCCCTGCACACCAGGCAGCTACAGCAGAGAGCTTCCTCCACGTTAGAAGGTGTCTCCCATCCTTTCCACAGAGAGATGCAGCTTCTTCCCTCCAGACGGAGATTTTTTGTCCCAAACTGCAGAACGCAACGTCATAGGAACAGCTTTGTTCCTGTGGCTGTGGCTGAATTCAATAAGGTGTAGAGACACCTTCTGCATTTAATAGACGATGTGGTTCAGGCCTGGATTAATTGTACTTGTTGGGATGCCAATATTTGTCATTTATTGGGTACATTTTAATCAAGTATAGATGTTTAAAGTTACCTGAACCTGAGCCAATTATTTTATTTTTTAATAGAATCAATTTTATGTTTAAAGAATCCCATAAAGTCATCCATGGACGGTCACCAGAGCCATGAGTCTGCTCTGTCCTGAACAGAAACCTCGGGTTATTGTTTGTCCTGTGGCCTGCTGGGAAATGTAGTCCTGTCTATCCGGTGTTTGTCCATGTTTCAGACAAGAACTAGTGGTGGACACTCCTCCCCGACCCGTCCGTCATGGTGATGTCATCCAGCTGGTTCATGGGATGACCTCACGTCTTCTCAACAGGTAAATAGTTCACCTGGTGTGATGTCATACTGTCTGATGTGTTCAAAGACAAAACTACAATTGCCGTTCTTTGTGTGTTGGTGTGACTCCATCAGAGACAATCAGCTGACCTCTTCGTCTTCTTCTCTCCTGCTGCTGCTTTCTTAGCCATGATGTGGCAGCTCCCATGAGTCCTCACGCTCAGGAGGTTTCTGGATACATAGACTTCAATGTGTCCATGGCAGCTCAGAACCTGTGGAGGGTGGTGAGTCCAGATGGTGACTGCAGAGCTCCTCCACCTCAGACTGAACCTCGTTTTACTGCAGTAGCATCTATCCAGATGGAGTCTAGTCAAAGCCATGGCTTGTAGGACTAATACACATCCACCTGAGACCTTTCAGTCTGATTTAAGGAGGAAGGTAGAAGCTCCTGAACACGACAACATAATGATGGAAGGTTGAAGAGAGAAACTGATCTCCTAGAGCATCCCTCCAGGAATGTTTTACACAAAGCAGAAATCAGAAAGGAATCATTTCTTTTTTCAGTGACATTATTTCTGTGGTCCTTTGGAGCTGAAATCCAAATTAAATACTCAGCTCTACTGCAGGTAGCCCAGTCCAGCAGCTGTACCCTCCTCTTCCTCAGCCGGGTCTTTGGAACATAGGTTTGGAGAAGATGTGGTCCTGAAGGCAGCAGATGTTACTCTAAAATGTTTGCTGCATCAGTGCTGCCATCACTGTAGAGGAGATGATCCAAGCCCATACCATGATACAACCTCCTACCATCACAGAGCCTGACTGGTTGCTGACCACAGGCTGGATGCTCCTTTACCACCAAACATCTGGAGAGCTGATCCATCTGATCCATGTTCCCACTGTGGAACATGGATACATCCAGATGAAGTTGAAATGACATCAGACATTCAAGGTCTTCAGGCTGTGATAAAATAGAAAAGGAAAGCTTAGCTGTTTATTGCGTTTTACTTTCAGGTCAACTACATCAATCATCTTTTAATAGCACCAGGCCCAGCAGGGCCATCTAGTGGGGGAGTTTAGATTGCAGGGAGCAACTGAGTCTTCTGTCTTCACTGAACCGAGTTTTTGTTCTTGTGACTTCAGGACATCAACAACAGGGAGGCCGAGTCAGAGGTGTGGAAGACCATCCTCTCCGAAGTCCGACTGGTTCATATTAACACATCAGCTGTCCTCAAGGTGCTCATGGACCGTGACCTCACAGGAAATGGTGTCACAGTATCACCTGAGCAGAGCCTCAGTATTAACCTGTGCGTGTGTGTCTGTGTGTGTGTGTGTAGCTGAGCGGCGTCCCTCTTCCAGACTGGGGTTTCGGTCAGCTGGAGGTCGTAGCAGAGAAACTGCCAAAGGGACACAGCAGCAGTTTGAGCTGGACAGTGGAGGAGCACCGATATGGAACCAGTAGGACCAGTAGATCTAATTCCCCCTGTAGATAGAACATAAATAACCATCTGATCTTCAGCCGCTGTTATGGGTCTGTCATTCCATCCTATTTTGTTCAAAGTCCTGCAGGTTTCACATGCTTCCTTGTTTAGCATGCTTGAATCCCGCAATCCCTCATACTGAGCATGCATGTAGCGACAGTGGAGAGGAAAACTCCCTTTTAACAGGAAGAAACCTCCAGCAGAACCAGAACCAGGCTTGGTGTGAGTGGCCATCTGCAGCGACCATCTGGGTGCTCCAGAAGACAGAGCAGACACAGAAAAGAACAGAAGCATTGATCCAGGAGTACTTTCTATGTGAAAGAAAAGTAGAGTTCTCCTGGTAATAGTTACTCCTTCAGTGGCTTCGTCTAGGAGAGAGACACAGCTAAGCAGATGTATAATCAGTAATATCTCCTCCATGGACAGGTCACATACAGCAGGCCACAGCGGCTGCTCCTTCAGTGGCTTCGTCTAGGAGAGAGACAGGGTTAAACACAGGCAGGCAGGGTCAGGGGTATCATCTATGAGGAGGAGAACATGAAGGTATTGGCAGCAGCAGCTCACCTGATGGCCCCTCCAGGAAGTCAGAGTCAGTCATTATCGCTGTAGTGACATCACAATCTCCCATGATGCATCACCTGCAGGTCAGGGGCGGAAGGAGCGGGAGGCGGAGCTTCATTCTCCAACGCACATCGACGTGGACAGAAAAATCTCTTTCTGGTCCAAATTTATGGAGCTCCAGGTATGACAGTGAACGCATCATCAGACAGTGACGTCACTCTTGTGTGATACTGTGATCTCCCTGATGATGTAATGTCGTGATGTCACTGCAGTGGAAGATGCTGACTGTGAAACAAGAAGAGTCTGAACACAAGTACAGCTCTGCCCCTTTGGAGTGGATCACCATGAACACCAACATTGCCTACTGGCTGCACGCCTCCACCAACGTAACACACACACACACACAAACACACACACACTTAACCTGTGGTCCTGATCTCTGATTGGCCAGCTGTGTTTTAGGCTCAGATCCATCTCATTGGTAACCCAGTGTCATGGGGCGTGGCCAATCTCAGCTTGCTGGCCTATCAGCTGCTGGCGACTGTGTACATGCTAAGAAGGAGGCGGGGACTTAAAGACCTGACTGATGGTACAGTTTCCTTGCAGGCCCAAGTTCTGGTGGCAGACCCAGCCCGGATGTTTGGTTCTGACCCTCATTGTGTGTTTGCAGGGGCGTGGCAGCAGTTTGTATCTCTGGGTGTGGTCTGTGTCGGTGGCTGGATGATGAACTTCCTTCCCTTCCTGCTGATGGACAAGACTCTCTTCCTGTATCACTACCTGCCTGCACTGTGCTACCTGTACCTGCTGAGCCCCGCCCTGCTGGAGCACGTGTACACTCACCTGTTCAGGTACACACCCACACCCACACACACACCCACTCTTGTTTTGCTATATGTAGTGAGGACCATGTGTTGACTTCCATTGACTTCCATTGATTTTCAGTCATTTTCAACCCTTTCTATGCCCTAACCCTGACAATAACCCCAAAAACCCAACCATTTTCCAGTGAGCCTAACCCAACCTTAAAATCAAAAGTCAAATTTAAAACCCCTTATCCTAACCCTAAGTTACAAAATAGGTCGTCAGGACCAGAAAATGTCCTCACTTTTGGGCAAATGGTTTCCCCAATTTTTTATGGTAAAAAATTGGGGGAAAAAGGTTTTACTGTGATGCCAAGAAAAAAAAACACACACACACACCAACACACACCACACACACACACACACACAGCTGAACCTGCAGTGGGGGAAGAACCTTTCAGGATGAAGGGCTGTGCTGCTCTGACAGGATCTGCAGAGTTTAGTAACATTCAGCCAGCAGTTCTCCTCATTCCTCACCTTAACCTTGGCTGGGTTTTTAAAATGTTTCTGATCGGGTTCTGGTTCTGGTGCTGCCTGGTTTTGACCAATCACAGCTCAGATCCACAGCTTCTTCCTCTCATGTTAGGACAGGAGGAGCTATTTAAACCTGGTTCCTCAAACAGAACAGGCTCTCTCTACCCTGTTAAAAAAAATTCAGGTTTTTTGACAGAAAACCGGGCCCAGAATGTTTTTTTTATTCAAAAACATCCTCCAGAATCCAACCAGCCTTGTCGTTGTGGGTTTTGGGGGGGGGCCCGGGGGTCAGAGGGGCGGGTCCACCCCGAAAAGTTTTCCCAGTCCATTTTTCAGAAAAGCACCCAGAACCACAGGACGGGGCCCGTCCAGGGGCCGTTGTCCAGGGGCGATAGAGACCGATTAACCTAACAGACAT